>JACXGK010003232.1:32618-46848 GCA_016801125.1 Novumbra hubbsi | reverse complement strand
CACTAGCAGACTGAGCAGACACTAGCAGACTGAGCAGGAACTAGCAGACTGAGCAGGCACAAGCAGACTGAGCAGGCACTAGCAGACTGAGCATGCACTAGCAGACTGAGCAAACATTAGCAGACTGAGCATGAACTAGCAGACTGAGCAGGCACTAGCAGACTGGGCAGGCACTAGCAGGGTTGCTACAATCAAAAACAATGGGAGCACCACAACAGACGAAACACCATTAAAACTCTCTCCCATTCTAAATCGCAGACTGAACCCACCTTGTAGTTAACAAAGGTTATAGGGTTGCTTGCAGGTGAAAGCCCAATCAGCCACTAACTCCACTTCAGGTAAGGAGTTGATCCCATCGTCTGTTTCTCCTGACTCAAGCCCAACAGGTTGGCGATGTGCAGAAGGGTAGACAGCTGCATTATTCCCTTTTAATTGACCCTGCAAAAGGGTGTGACCGGGGCGGTGGTGAGCCCCAGAATGAGATGCGGATTGGCCGCAGAGGCTATCAATTGCCCGGGCTCATGATTAAACATTGGGCAGGGAGATTACATCTATAGTGGTTCCCCAGGTGACTGACCTCCAACTGACTCTGTGATCTCTACAGTTCTTCTCCCCTTCACTTCTCTCTCACCCCTCCTTTATCCCCTCCTTGTCTGTGTCTCGCTCTTCTCTTTCTCTCGTGTTTCTTTTCTCTCTCTCCTCCATTGTTCCACACGACAGCCACTTGACACATCAAAAATGAGACGCCCTTGGACAGCCTGGAACAAGGAGGGGTGAGGGAGGGGGGGGTGGGTGTAACATGCATGGGCTGCAATTCTCTCACCATTGCAATTACGTTGAACTTTTTGCCGTACAAATGATTCCTAGAGCAGAGTGGTCCTTACCTAGAACATACACATATAATGTTACACGTGAAGAAAAGGACAGCTCAACCAAATATCTGTTTCCATCCCAAACATGTTCGATACACAGTAGTGCATCCTGATAGTGTCATATATTGACCTGATGACATTATCAACATTACATCTGCAGAACACTGGCTGACCGACCGGGTGCTGACAGTCTTCATTGATCGGTTGACTGACGGGGAGCTGATAGTATTTCATTGATTGGCTAAATTAAACAGCTTTCGGTCGTATTCTTTCAGTCTACTTAAACCTTGGCTCAATTCTTCCCTCTGCTCTGAGGCCGGTGTGTGTGCGCGCGTGTGTGTGCTCGAGCCATCGCGCTGTGCCTCTGTGCTCTTCTACCACGCTTCAGATGATGGATGAAAACCTTTGCGGGCGTACCGGTAAGGTAGCTGCGTCCTGGTCTTTATTGCTGATGGGCCGTTGCGTTCTGCTGTTCCAGAGGCTGTAATGGAGACGTGGGCTCTGTAATGGGGTAAGCAGCACCGCCAAGCTCTGGGCTGGTGCCACCCATTCAAATGCTTTCCCCCACTAAACTCCTGACCCCAATCTGAGGCCAAGAATAAGACTGAGGCAAAACACACACACACACACGAGAGAAAGGAGATAATCTGATTCATGTAGAGAAAATGGTTTCAGTCCCCTGGCAGAGGCTGAATATGCCCTGGTCTTTAGGGAGGACGAATTTAGAGAGAAAGAGAGAGAACTGTGCTAGCTCGGCTGACTAGCAACTGACTATATTTAAACCCCCCTCACCTTTCTTGACCCTCTTCCCCCACAACATCATTCTCACTTACAGTATCTCGGCCAGTTGGAAAGAACACGTTTCACAGAAAGCTACCTTCAATTGCGTTTCCGCGTTACAAAAGAGCATCACTCGATTGGTAAGCAAAGCAATACCACCGATGCGAGAAATGCTTTCCTGTTCCATTTCATTTGCATTTTCTTCTGTTTGAAGTAATATTTCTCCACCCCTACGTGGAACAGTAGAGACAAGCAATAACTTGTGTGTCTATTAGCCTAGCCTTGCACGCCGCGAATGCAAACCCCACATTGCTAGGCAAACACTGCACCCTATCATTAGTGGTTGACATTAGGACAGCAGATAATCCTGCAGATTGCAGTAGAACACCTCCCATACTGGTAGATTAGTGGCTATAGACACTGACTCTGACACATAAAGCGCTGGTAAATGGTGTTGGCAGTGACATTGTGACCTGTCAGGTTCCATCAAGCGCTACAGGAGTGTGACCATGGAAATGGAATCTCATTCTCTAGTTCACTGACCGTGACCAGTGCAGATCAGACAGTGCGCGTCTTAGAATAGCGCGTTAACAGAGAATCACATGACACGCAGCGGTAACGCTTACTGCCTAATGCTAATCAATATGTTGGATGCGTACTAAATGCCCACATTAACCATAGAAGTTGAACATTTGTTAAAGCGTAGGTAGTATGAGTTTTTGCTCACCAACAACTCAGTGAAGTCGAATACTCAGTAACTTTAAATACAACTGGCCAATATGACCTAATTCTATTTTACACAGCTTGTTGGACTGGTAGGAATAAAATATACGGTTAACGTTACATGGATGTACATAACCTAAATATAAAGATGACAGTCTTCACTCCTGGTGTTAGTGTAATATGTGACAAGATACGTAAGTAGACAAGTGCCATTTATGTTAACACTTCAGAAAATGCTGGGCAAATTATGCAACAACATGTATTCATCTAAATACAACTCTGATGGTGTAAAACGGTCTCCGTCATTGCTTCATTATAAATCCATTGTGTTTGAGCACATAGCCAAAAGAACACTTCTGGCACTGTCCAAAGACCTATGGACTGTATGTTCTGCATGCTACCATCACAATACTCTAATAGAAACACTCTAATTATAAATGATAAATTGATGCTGATTTCATCCAACTATCTAGAGAGTGGATGTGATATGAAGGCTGTATTTAACATGCTATAAAGGCAAGGTCTGACCTGTATTAATGTATCTGTAACCAAAGGAACATTAATCTCAGCACAGCCAATTAGAGGACAAACTAATCTCACCATAACTCTACAAAGACATTACAAAAACCTCAGTCTGTCTCTCTCATATGTCTCATTCACACAATACATCCACTTATATCTATCTCTCTTTCCATCTGGCCCAGTGCTGAATGGCAGATAGTGTCTTTATTCTGTCTGCTGTTTGTTGGCTTTCAGCTCTAATAAAGACAAAAAATAATAATACTTCAGTGTTGTTTTGGTTGCGAGAAATGAGCTACCAGCTGTCAGAGTCATTGGCCATGATAACAAACACCCATATTCTGCATAGACCCTCAGTGGCGATATGAATGACAAGGTAGCAAGAACCCGAATGGAGAGGAAGAACAGCCATGAAACCACAGATCATCAGTGACGGAGTAAGGAAACCTTGGGCAAGGAAATAACTTGGCAGTTGAATTGTTCCTCTCATTTGCTTGAATACAGGAGCAGGCCTATTGGAAGGCTTCTCACGAATGACTACAACCATCAAAATGGAAGATATGGGTGCCTAGATTAAATCAATGCCGGGCTTAAAGGGGAAAACAGTGAGCTGGTGGTCTGAGGTAGCATCTGTATCTGGAACTAACGGACGCTTGACATGCTCCTCACCGTACAGTGAGGAATGTAACCAAGGAGAGCAGGCCAGTACAGCCAATGACGCGCAGGTCTCCCACTTGGTAATGGATCCCGCAACGTGGTTTATTCTGCAGCGGGGGCACCTTAGTTAATCAGACTCCCTCTGTCTTTCCTCTCCTTCCACTATCCCCCCCTCCTTCCCCCTCACAGGCTTTTGTCTGAACTGTGATTCGGGAAAATAACGCCCAGGGTCCCCCGAGTGGAGGAAATGGTCCTCGGCCCCCAGCGCGGGCCATCAACGGGCCCCCGCCTGACTCTCCACCACACCGGCGTAATGGATGTGTCCCTCTCAGTCATCCGTCAGGCTGACCAGCGCTCAGTGCATTAACCTCCCAGACAGCCGCCAGGCTCCTAAGTGATTCCACCGGCTCCAAGTGTGCTTCACCGGGACGGAAACATGTCTCAATCAATGCCATAAATTACACGGCTAATTCCCTGTAGTCGATTGCCACGGCACAGAGGTGACGGCGGCCCATCCGGGAGAGTGGGGTTCCGACGTTTTATGGCGTGGCAAAGGACGGAGGAAAACCGGGAAACGTCATACTTACAAGGTTAAATGTGCGAACGCAAGAGAGGAAAATGCTTCAGTCAACCTTTCCTTGAATGAAGCTCACAAATTAGAGGTGGAAAGAACAGCCAAGCGGAAAGGACAGAGGTCTCAGCTAGTGGAAGAATGTAGCTCCAGTTTAATGGCTGGCTTCTATTAACTTGGCCAAGGTGAGTCAGTGTGTAAGAACAAGCAACAGCCATCGGTAATGGTTTCTCCCTGGCTTGTTGACAAATTCTCCCTCTTTCATTTCACAGGCAATCTCTTTCCCTACCCTCTCTTCTCAGACACATCAAACGCTAATGTTTCCTTCAAATTCCGTTTCCTCTCTGTCTGCCAACTTTGACATCACAGGAAATTACAGTGGAATTGGCAGCCTTTTTACTTTCAAGTTCATTCCACTTCCAAACAAATACCTGTCTCTTCCTGTCACCAGAAAGATCCTTCTGCCTGGCTCCTAGTCCTGTTTGTTCTGCCTCCTGTGGGCCAATGCTGAATCTGTCACGTCGCTCTCTGTCCAACACACACGCACGCACGCACGAATTCAACGCGGCTCCACATTTACTTAAAGGTGGAGGCCTCCTTTTAGATATAAAACTTAGTTCAGTTCCCGGGCTTGCCTCCTGCTAGCCTCCTGTGGATGTTTAAAGGAGAAGTGGAGGAGACAGATCACTTTAATTGACGCCACACCGCTTTCTGACTGTGAGCCTATTGAGGAGAGCCGGTGCCGGGGTGAGTAGCAATGTCATTGTGCGAGTGTGTGTGTGTGTGTGTGTGTGTGGGTGCATTAGCATGGGTACCTGGTGGTGTGTGTGGGTGTGTATTTGTGAGTTAAAACCTGAGGAGCTGTCAGTCCTTTCCCAGAGTCTCGCTCTGGTGCTCCAGACTACGGGGTGGTCAAGGCAGCTCGACCCCCCAGGGAGAGGGATAAACCTGGGATACAAGTCCTCCACGTGACTGTCCCTGACAGCAGACACCTCTTTCCTCTATCCACACCAAGACATTCAGGACAGGAGGCAGAACACCCTCTGCTACAGCGATGTCGTTAAAGCAGTGTGTTGCCGGATTTCAGAAGAATAGCCCCGAAACATGACAAGTGATCTGCAAATAGAGTTTCAAACTGACAGTAAATGTTAAAAGGCATCATTTTTTTTTTTTTTTAAAGGACATGTGAGCAGTTTTTGTGGAGTTCATTAAGTTCATGAAATTAATTAAGTGTTTTGTCCTGCTCCCATTCCCTCCCCCTTGCCTCCATAATGTCTTCACCTTGACTAAACCTAGACAACACAGGCCTACGTGACACGTTGCCTGGCAACCCCCCCAGCACGCCTCTCTGTGGCACACTTGGCCCTCTCCCTACCAGGAGCACAATGCATCATGGGGTATAGACAGCCAAAGGCTTGTCATCACAGAGAGGCCTTACCCCAGCACCAATCAGAGACAAGAACCTCTATTTTGCAATATGACGTTCCTCGCTCGGTCTCCATTTTTCTCGCTCATCACACTGTAAAGATGAATCGGACTGATACGCTTTCATCACCAGATATAAATTCCTTTTAGTTTGTAATATTTCTCCCCATACACTTAGTGCCTTCCACTTTAATGCAAGCGGCAGATAATTATAACTTTAGACGTCAGTTCCCTTGCCCATAGCCAGGGATAACTACTCATTTTATTTTGCTAATTATTTTTGACCTGTCGGGTCTTTGATTGCCGCTGGCCTTACGGCTTTTCTCCCGGCGTAGGAATATGTTTTGTGTCTGATTGTGTGTCATGTTGTTTGTAGGAGGCGGCACACACGCACGGGGAGAACAGGAGCACTTTTACTAAAGATAACTAAGACGTAACAAAACTAAACCAAAACATGAACAGAACAACATCACAAAGGGAATGGAGTCCACAAAAACATCATACAGTTGTCCAAGCTCCAAATGAGGGAGAGGGTGTTGGATCTGACAATGTGTACTACGTAAGTCCTTATGTCTCTGTATGTTTCTGGATGTAGCTGCAAGTCTCTCTATGTCTGCGTAGGTCTTTATGTTTTAAGTCATTATGTCCCTGTATATATCTGTAAGTCATTATGTCTCTGTATACATCTTTAAGTCATTATGTCCCTGTATATATCTGTAAGTCATTATGTCTCTGTATACATCTTTAAGTCATTATGTGCCTGTATTTATCTGTAAGTCATTATGTCTCTGTATTTTTCTGTAAGTCATTATGTCTCTGTATTTATCTGTAAGTCATTATGTCTCTGTATTTTTGTGTAAGTTATTATGTCTCTGTATTTATCTGTAAGTCATTATGTCTCTGTATACATCTTTAAGTCATTATGTCCCTGTATTTATCTGTAAGTCATTATGTCTCTGTATTTTTCTGTAAGTCATTATGTCTCTGTATTTATCTGTAAGTCATTATGTCTCTGTATACATCTTTAAGACATTATGTCCCTGTATTTTTATGTAAGTCATTCTTTCTCTGTAGGTCTCTTCATATCTGTGTTTTACTGTACGATGTCCTCACAGTGGGCCAGAAGCAGCCTATTGCAGCAGTATTAGCAGCAGCTTAGCTGAAGATGGAAGTATCTTATGTGTTAGTAGTCTCAGTCCATTTGCACGCATGCATGCACACACACACACACCGCCACGCCGGGCCGACCTTTTGGATTCCGGTCTAATCTGGCAAACAACAAGACCAACGCAGAGTAAACAATAAGAAAGATTTAACGGACACAAAGGGCCTCTGCTGTTCCACTAACTCTGTAGTCTGATGGCATTAGTTCACTGTAGAATACCCTTGCTCGGCAGCACCGTGGCTGGAGTGTGTGTGTGAGTGTGTGTTAATGTGTGTGAGTGTGCCTACCCGTCCTTCGGACTATCATCTGTGCTCTCACCATGTGTGCAGCAAACCTTGGCGAGCACATTAAACTGGGACCATCAGGCCAGGCTAAATATAGCAGTCCAGCAGGGGGGCGAGAGAGAGCCTTCTACCCAGAATAGAATGGCCTGCTCTGGCAGTAAACACAGTTGTTTAACAACCAATCAAACACACACACAAACGCACACGCACACGCCAATGGGATTTACTACAGAGTGTGTTATACAGGACAAACACACAATTGATTTCAACACTGAATCATTGCGTTAGCTAAGTGCGGCTCTGGGCGCCGCGAGACGGATGTTGACTGCTTGAATGTCTCCAACACTGGGTTTGGTTTCATCACACCACAGACATCAAGCAGCCAATTCCGCTGGGACAAGTGAGGGAATGCATTGACGAACACCGCTGACACTTCCAGATGCCAGCCACGGAAATATGAGAGGCCACCCGACATGGCACTTTGGGGCGAAATCTGAAATGAAACACGCCGTCAATCGAGGGAAGGCCTACAGACAGATAGGGTTCCCACTGAGAAACAAATACCAATTGCTGTCCCCTATGTGACGGCTGTGACAGCGCCCTGTAATCTAGTGTGCAGAAGAGGGCTTCTCAATAACTGAAATACTGGTCAATCAAGCACACAGGGCTGCCGGACATGATGTGCCTTACAGACAACACAGAATTAAAGTATCGACATACGGTCAAACCACATGTTCAGCTTAAGTCAAGGGAAAGGCTTGTCTTCTGTCCTGCTCCGGTCACATGGTCTGAGAGAGCTACTTCCCCGGGAGGTAACCGTAGCACGAGCGGTTGGCAAAGCGTCTTGTAGATAAGTCTTCCTAATAAGGACATGCCGTTCGTACCTGCTGCTGAGGGTACTGCATGCCGCTCACGCCAACCTGGCCCCTTCCCTGCATTCCCATTGGGTATCGGTGTGGGGCGGGCGATCCGTATGGCTGGCTGGGGTAGGGCCCGCCCTGCTGCTGCTGAGAGTACAGGTTGTTGCCCATCCCGTACAGCTGGGAACGCTTCATAGCCATGAAGTCCATCGATGCCGCCTGAACACAACCAAGAGGAGAGACTACGGGGTTAGTGATTTTTGTTACGGCAAAACCTTAAAGACATGTTACATATAAATGCAGTTCAGGGAGCACTGAAATAGAGGATTTACTGTGCAATTACTCCAGGGGGTGGATGACCCCTTGACCACACTTCAAAAGAGTCATTTCCGTGAGCCTACTGTACTGCAGTCCATTTCCACTGCTGATGGATTTAACAATAGTTACAAACCTGTCTGTTTGTCAAATACTCATCCTCTTCGTGAACAACTGTTACATATCACGCCGAACGTGAAAAAAGAGAATTGCCCGGGGCAATTTATTCTCCTCAACCACTGGATTTCACATTTACAGGTTCTTTTCTGAGTCTGCGAGAAACGCAGGAGCCTAGATGTCAGGCTAATGTTAATCTGTCACCTGTGTGAAGGATTTGTGTGCGAGGCAGATGATGTGGACTGTAATGTCTCCCATTCTCTATTCGCCCTGTCATTTCCTCTCCATTCCACTGTGCTGAATCATGGATGATTTATGACATTTTGTTCCCACTGTCTGCCTCAGTCAGACGTGTGAGTGTGCGCGCATGTGTGTGTGTGTGCGCGTGGGGGGGGGTCGTGTGGGGCTCATCTCCAGCCTCCCTCAACAATAGTTCCATATCCCCACTCAATAAGGCCTTAGCCAACTCTGCGTGAAGCAGCAGAATGGTCTTCAATACCGTACAAGCTTGCTGACTGGCCGGCCGGCTGGTTGTCGGAATGGCTGGCTTAGAGAGAATGGAGAGACAATGCACGCCATGCGGTGAATGATCGAGGAATCTATTTCGCCGGGGGAAAGGTAAACAAAGCTGGCTCTTTAATGTAACATCATCAAAAAATGCTAAATACTGAAATGCAGAGGGGGAACAGGAAGTGCAGATTGTCCCTCAGTGTAGCTTGTCTTCCGCTTTGGTTTCCATGCTCCGCCTGTGCCAACTGACCCATCACCTCCGTCACTGACCAGAGGAATGACCCCAACCCCACACACTCGCTCCACGGAGACCACGATCTGACCACAAAGTTTAAAAACACGTTACAAAATGTGAAAGCAACCTCAGCAGAGAATCAGATGAGTGTTCCATGTAATTATGATGTTTTAGGTTTTGAAGGAAAATCATATCCCACATAACCCCCTTAAAACCACCTTCATTTAAAACCCGGCGCACATAACAGCCAGTGTTTGCCTGCCAGCTTGCAGCCTGAAGTATTCTGCTATTCCTCCCTGCCTAGAGCCTGCTGAACACTTCCATTAATTAGACAAGTGTGGCTAAAAGGCACAGCTCTTCAGCCCACAGATCCAGGGCACAATGTCACTCACTCTGCTGAGATATGGGATATGCTCAGGTGCCCTTGCTCCCTCTCCCCTCTTCTCTCTCCCCTCCTTCCTCTCTCTCCCCTCTCTTCTCCCTGCCCTCTCCTCTCTCCTCCTTATCTTTGCTCTTCCCTCCCATCTCAGTCATCTTCCTGTCTCAAGGAGGTCCTCTTTGCCATCACAGTGAGCACGACTTGGAACACATCTACTCATGTTGCTGCCAAGTTCAGAATGCCACCTCTGCAGCCTTCAGAGGAATGTAAAATGCTGGTTTTTGAGAGTCGCTTCTCATAGTTAAACACACACATCATTATTACACAATGTTAGTACAATCCATGCGGTAACTAGCTCAATAATTTTAAACCGACTTCAGATTTATTTCAACTAGAAGAGCTTCTCTGATGTTTGCAAAATGAGATTTCACCACAGCCAGAAAAATATTTATTGGCATGAGCAAACTAACTCGTACTATATGAATACATTTGTTGACACATTGAAATGTTTCAGTGTTTCCCCTACTTTTTATCCCAACATCATGGGGGAGGGTCCACACCAACATGAACGACACTAAAGGCTTGATGCGTGCCACATGCGTTGCGTGGCATTTTTACCACAGTTTTAACTTTAAAAAAGTACACAACACACAATATATTTTGCCTCTATGTCGCAAATCGATTGTAGGCGATTATAGTAACCCATGTGCACAGACTTCAAGAAGCAGAAAACATTGACATTGCTAGGTGCCGAACTCTGTCAACTGCCCGCTCACTGAAAAGTTGCGTAAAATAGAACATTTTAACTCTCATCTGTGGCTGGGATTGGCACCGCCCTTTTCACTGTGATTCAGTGGCTCTCGTTGGAAATGAATGGAAGCGTGCTTCTTTGTAATGCTAACTTGCGGGCAGTATGCACATAGGGTTAGCTAGCTGGCTAGCTAGCTTTTTACGTTTGGTCGTTTTTCAGACGATGGCTACCATTATATTAATGTCACAACCACTTACTGACAGTTCAACACAAACGTGCGCAAGCACAGACAGCCAGTTACATTTTGCTGACCTCACTCACTAGCTTCATTCTCTGACCGTCAGGCGTAGGACGTTGGTAAACTGCGCATATACTATACTGTTATATACTAATTTTGCTGTGGCGAGGCTTCACAATTTAGCAGGGAATCGCTGTTTTTTTCTTTGAAAAAAATGGTTGAAAGAGAGGAATAATATGAATTGAATCATATTTTTGCCGAGAGGGACAGTAGATAAAACAGTCACTGGGAAAACAGTAAAATTGCTTTATTTGTTCAAATGTATTTTCAGATTTGTTCAACTGGGCATGCCATTCAATTGAGGTGTTGGAGACTAATTCAGTGCTAAATCTGAAATTCAATTTATAAACTCCCCTGCAGTTTCCAAATCTCGTGAGCTTATTGCAAAACAAAGCTATTAAGAAAGGAACACGAGCAAAATGACTACCGGGTGAAACCTGTTAAATTGCTTTTCTGAGTTCTATTGACTCTGATTTTATGACTTCAAAATGGTTTCAGTCTTTCACTTTAATGTGCAAAGTTGTTAATCAGCAAAGACAAAACACTCCCCACAAAACTATGTGAAACATGGGTTATAAAACATCATCATTTACACATCAAAATCAAATAGACATAAAAGCAATTTGACTTAATGGTTATTATTATAATCCCATTTTGAATGTGGGGAAATAAATCTTTGATTTATTGGTTAATTTAACTGTTTGCCACCATGTTGCAGTGTGTTACTGAATGGCAATATGTGCAATTGTGCACTTATGTGTGCTTGTGCATCAGACTGTGTTTTGCACTGTTGTCCATGTGTCTTCCAGCTGCTGGAAAACCTGCAGTTGCCCAGACAAGCTCACACACACACACACACACCCTGGCTACGGCCCTGCATCCAGGGCCGGACAGTGACTGTGGTCAGTCCCAAGGACCGTCTTTCAGTCATGCAGATGAGCAAATCACCACCTGCTTCCGACAGACAGCCTGTCATTACGGTCATTTACTGTCTGTGTCCAGTGTGGCCACACACGCTAACCGCTGTTTATCGTCCTTAATGTCTGGCCCGGGGTTCGACCATGGCTGAGCTGGATGGCTGGTTGGAGGGGGAGAAGAGTAGCTCTGTTGGCTGGCTGAGTCATCTCTGGTCCTGTCACAAGCCTATAACATGGTGAGACTGGCGAACAGTGTAAGGTCACTAAGTAAACAACAGACCATCTTATCTTCGCCAGCCCACGACTATAGCGGTCTTATTATTATTCTGTGTGCAAGACTATTATAATAGGACAATGCTTGCTATAAACGTAACACTACTCGGCATTACGAGAAAACAAAGGAAAGAGCCTTTACCGATGTTTCGTATAATGTAAAGACAATTAGCTACACTACAGTTGGATTCCGTTCTCCCTTCACTCTCAGTAGCTCTGGACCCCTGAGAATCTACATGCAGATCCAAAAACAGCGGGAAAATCTGACTGACATCCTTTCGGTGTTAATAAGCACAAAATCCACCGCTTCCTATGACACCACGCGGCTGTGCCTGTAGCATGCTACAAAGCCTAGCGTTAGCCCGAAACATGGGCGCTCTGGGCTCGCTGCTTGAAACTGAAAGAGAACAGAGAGGGACAGGCTGCAGGGAGAAGGAGATCGGGTTCCATATTAATGTGCAAATTCCCCGCTCCTGCTGACTAAGATTAGAAAATTAATTTCATGGATGCAAAGACAATACTGATGCCATCAGGAGGAGAGGAGCAGACACGTTAACTCTTCGCTGCCTACCACCACCGTGGTAAAATGTTAACTCACGTTAACTCTTCGCTGCCTAACACCACCGTGGTAAAATGTGTGGCAAAGGACAATCTAAAGGCAAAATGTTGCATACACGCATTCCTTGATTAAAAACGTTTGAATATTAAGGGAGATGGCCTAAATCATTGAAACGTATATATATCTATCAATACGCTGTTAGAAACAACGTCGTACATGGCTTGTAAACAGTTAACTAACAATCCGGCCACACTGACATTGTGTTCCTCTGTAGGGGATCGAGGCAGGTGCTTTCTCGGGTCTGAATTTAAAGTGTGTCAGTGAACCTTAACAAGACAAAAGTCTCATTCTGCTTAACACATCAAGCCACTCTTAGCAAATGTTAGCGGTGGGCATGTGTGTGGTCTGTGGGGAGTTGTGGTGGGGGAATTGGCTTTCCTCTACAGGACCATGGTGCAAATTGGACATTTGACCACAGAATTTCAAACTGTTATTTTTCACAAAAAAACGTTACCGCAACTTGGAATCAAATTCACTGCTCTTTAAGCAAATATACTATTCTCTATCCTTCCCCACCTTCCGGTCTAATAAAGCATGAAAATGCCTGAAACTATGTTTAACAAATAGCGTCAGTGCAAAACACGATTGGTACATAACGCAGAGTACATATCTAGATAACCCTTGTCTCGGTGCTTTGGTTTGCAACCTTTATACCATCCTTGACTATCCAAAATGTAATTAAATTACGTATCACTAAATGTTTTGTAATTTGGGACCCATGTACCTCAGCCATGACCAGTCTTTTGCAGAACAATGGTGCATCGACCTATCCACCTTAGCTGACTAGATGGGACTACACTCTGTTGAACACATAGATATACATATATGTATATATATATATATATAAGTAGCGACCTAAACACTGATGCCACACAGTGACATCCAGTCATTCAGTCCTGGTTGCACAGGCAGCCGGCTGGAAATGAGATGCACCAGATGATCAGAGGGAGAACTGGGAAACACCGACAGACAAGATGGGGCAAGGGGAAGACACGGGGAGAGATATACTCAGTAACAAGTGATGGATAAATAGACACACTGACGGACGGACAGATATAGATATGCATGTGGGAGGGGAGTAAGGTAACTAGATGGGCATGTAGAGAGAGTAATGTAGTGATGCCGAACAGCAGGGGCATTATACTGTTGTAGTCGGGAGACCCGGCTGATGCCAGGATGCCCAGGTTGCTGAGGTGTTAGTCGGGGGGGGGGGTGCCCTCTGCTCTTGACACCAATATTTACAACACATCCTCGCGCAGCTACAAATGCACCCCCCCCCCCCCCCCCCCCGCGCTAAGGAAGAGTGGCCAAGCGTTTGGTTCCTCGCGTGGAACATTCGGCATTACTCGAGCAGGGAACTGAAGAGGGAGTGACAGAGAGGGGAAAGAGGGTGAGTGGGAGAGAGGGAGGGGAGGGAGCTCATCTGTCAGAGGAGAGATTGGGGTCAGAGGATGGCAGGGACTCTTTTCCTCCTAGAACAAGACTGAGACTGGGGGGGGGGGACGGACGAAATGACAAAATGAGACGTGTGTGACAGACACAAACACAGCAGCACAGAATACCAAAACAAATAAAGCAGCTTATCCCAGTAAGACACACTGACAACGGCACAAACCTAAACAGGATGAAGCAACATTCTGCCACCACCAATCCGGAGCGCGCCACCTCAGATTCATCCCTGCGCCCTTTATGCCTCACCAGACAGTCTATCAACGCTAATGAATTGATGGTGCCGTGCCAGGCCTGCCACAGCCAGATGCACACACTCATACTACCATGAACTCATCGCAGCAACAGAACTATAGGAGACGACCTCACTACGCTGGCTGGCTGGCTGGAGGGCTGTCAAATGTGTCTCAGAAGAAACAGACCTAACTGCTGACTGGCTGGTTTGAGGGCTGTCTAAAGTGTCTCAGAGGAGACAGACCTTACTCTGCTGGCTGGCTGTCTAATGTGTCCT
>JACXGK010003232.1:0-32518 GCA_016801125.1 Novumbra hubbsi | reverse complement strand
CTAGACTCTCCACTCCCTGTCAGCAGGAGCCCGGAGAAACAGCCTCAGCCACCACAGTTATTTCATGTGAGGGAGGGCAGCCGTGGCACGAGAGGAATGTCTTTTATTTTCCCTTCCTCCCAGTCATGAGACAGAGAAGCAGCCGGCCAGCCAGAGAGGCATTCTGATGGGGAGACGCAATACGCAACCGAAAAGAAAAGAACACAACAATAACTCTGTGGCCCCAGGGAGAGAGCAGAGGCTACCAGGCTATTCGCGGAAATGTGCTGTATATTTTTTCTCTCTCTTTAGGGACTAGCACTCTCCATAAACACTAATATTACACTTTAGTTATTCTGGGAAATCACCACCTAAGCTAATAGAATGGTCTGGAAGGAGGAGTAATAGTTTACGGCTCCAATAACTATAAATGAGGCAGAATTATCAAGTGTGTTTATGAATTAGGAATGGCTATTCCCAGTAATGTGCTCAGAGAAGGGGAAAAATACATAAGTGAATATTAAGAGGACCAATAGATACACAAATGAAGCTGAAGGCTCCTCTGGGCAGAACTCTCTCCTTCATTCATCAGTCTGCTCCTAGCGGTAATAATGAACGGGCCGCTCGGATGCAGTGCTAACCGTAAAACAAGAGGAGTACGGCCTCAAGTAGAGCATTAGTAAAATGGAAAACGCCGAACTGGTACAGTATGAAGTACGGCGCTAAATTAATGTGGCAATGCTTCAACCCCTAGGTCTTCATTAATCTATTGGGTGTCGCTCCTCAAGCACAGCATTCCAACCCACAGTGCAGTCTAAGAGAATCTCCGGCACAGCATACGGAGAGACGGTGTCACTGCGCTCTGGGCTTTGGAGGGTGACCCAGTCCTCTCTGAATATGATTTTTCTTTCCAGCGGAGCGATCCATCACTTACAAAACAACAAACAGATATCCTGACCTTCTATCCTCCGGCGGTTATTAGATACTCATTAAAAGTCACCTGAAACAATTTGAACCAAATTGATTTCATTATCGGACTCTGCGCGGTGCACGCCGTCCGCCTGATAGCTCAGCGGGAAATGTACAAAGTTAATTAGGAAAAAATGGATTTTCATTTAATTTTCTTCTCTACATTCATATACATGATGCGCTGGCTGTCACTGTTGTGTTGCCAGGACATTGCATGGATGAAGGAACACCAGTCTAGTGAAGAGATCACCCTGTACACTCCATCTACATTCAGTGTGTGTGTGTGTGTGTGTGTTTGTGCGTGTGTGTGGTGTGTGCGTATGTGTTGTAAATGTAATTTCTGGTAGATTGTTGAAATACACTGGACCAGGTGCCCCTCCATGACACAACCCGGCAACGCGATGAGGCCAGGTTGTCCTTTTAATGCCATGCGTTCTGACCTGATATGCTGGTCAACCTGGGAGTGAACAGAAACCTGCTATCTCTGATCCCCACCGCCTCTCCAGGCCACCCTGGAGAAAAGCCCTGAGCCCAGGACACCTCAATTCTGTTAAGACATCTGAATCAATCACCACCAGGTCCAAGACAGGCTCCAACCACACACCTAGGGCGTCAACCTCACCCCCACACAGCAACACTCCAACAACACAACCAGACTCCAACAACACCCCCAGCAAGTGACCACACTCAACCCAACACAATTGATGTGAAAGATATCCTTATTTATCAGAGATCAGATTAGTTAGGTGTGTGTGTGTTACTGTGCCTTTGATTTTAGCTCAGTTCTCAAACGTCATATTCCGAGATTGAGAGGACAAGATAGCTAACCTAATTCCTTTTGGCTAAAATCCATGGAACACATTTCTGATCCTCCAGGTGGTAACACTGGTTTTTGCATCAAAAAAGATTAACATGTAGATTCTGCTACAGTGGCTGGGAGACCAAAGGTTAATGGCCCTGTGTAGTTATGCAATGGTGCATTTTAGGGATGCACCCATAAGAAAATTCTAGTTAGATAATGATAGCTGATATTTGTACAACACAAACAACACAAATTGGCATTTCTGTACCTGTGTACTCTGGCATAAATGAAATAAAAACTCAAATTTAATGAAACAAAAGGAATCCCTGAATTTGACTTGAAGAAAGAAGAGTAGTGCTCATTCCCCGGTACTGCAAACAAGCAAGGTAATCAAAACACTTCTGTAAGTGGTAATGTACAAAATCTGATCTTTCTGACCAAAAAAGTCAAGCCCTACTGAACAAGCAATTTGATGACAGAAGTAAATGCCTTCATTTGTTATTTTGAATAGACTAGCTTGAACCATTTTGTATTGCTGTGTTTTTTTAAGCATAGGCAAAAGCCAAGGTGTGCATGGTCTGTTTCACTTCACCATGTGGACTTGGCTTCAGCATCCCATCTGGGTCCAGATGCTGAGAGAAACTAGTGATGTCTTGGACAGCAGACAGATATTTGGCAACACTTCTAATGTAGGAGGAATGTACTGTTTGATCAACAGAAAGTAAGACAATAAGAGGGAGCAGTATCTGTCATACTCTGTTTCAAAGTTAAAGACCCAGGCCCATCTCGCCAGAACCAGAAACTGTTACAGACCAGGCCCATCTAGCCAGAACCAGAAACTGTTACAGACCCAGTCCCATCTAGCCAAAACCAGAAACGGTTACAGACCCAGGCCTATCTAGCCAGAACCAGAAACAATAACAGACCCAACCCCATCTAGCCAGAACCAGAAACAATAACAGACCCAATATCTAGCCAAAACCAGAAACTGTTACAAACCCAGGCCCATCTAGCCAGAACCAGAAACAGTTACAGACCCAGCCCCATCTAGCCAGAACCAGCACAGTTACAGACCCAGCCCTACCAAGCTAGAACCAGCAACAGTTACAGACCCAGCCCTACCAAGCTAGAACCAGCAACAGTTACAGACCCATCCCTACCAAGCCAGAAACAGTTACAGACCCAGCCCCACCAAGCCAGAAACATTTACAGACCCAGCCCTACCAAGCTAGAACCAGCAACAGTTACAGACCCAGCCCTACCAAGCTAGAACCAGCAACAGTTACAGACCCATCCCTACCAAGCCAGAAACAGTTACAGACCCAGCCCCACCAAGCCAGAAACAGTTACAGACCCAGCCCCACCAAGCCAGAAACAGTTACAGACCCAGCCCCACCAAGCCAGAAACAGTTACAGACCCAGCCCCACCAAGCCAGAAACAGTTACAGACCCAGCCCCACCAAGCCAGAAACAGTTACAGACCCAGCCCCACCAAGCCAGAAACAGTTACAGACCCAGACTCACCAAGCCAGAACCAGAACCAGTTACAGACCCAGCCCCACCTAACCAGAACCAGACATATACACACATCACAAAATGGTTAAAGACTCACCCATCATTCCCTTTTTAGGTTCCATACCCCAAAACTGACCTAAAAAGCAAACACCATATTTCATTCTAGGGCTCTCGACAAGTCACGGTGGAGGCAGGCATTTTATGGAGGGCAGCCCCGTCCCAGAACTTTGATCCAGAGGGCCAGGCAGGGTTCTTGGTAAGGCCAAGCAGGCAGGCAGGGTAAGTGGAAGCACATTAAGCTGCTTTTACAGGCTCTCCTTTACATTTCTCTGGATCTAACAGCTCCACTCAAACATATGTCCGTCTGATGGAGGTTTGGAGTCTACGGAGAGTTCAACTAGTTGTGTGTGTTCTTGTGTGGGCTCGCATGTCCCCATCAGGTAGATGGCTATGTTAAACTATGTTAGGGTGATGTTTAGTGTAAAACAATGGCATTTTCGTCAACAGAAATAGTGAGTAGCACATATTTTTCCTATTTACAGACACGGTTTTGAGGGACCCTGTACTATATCCCCTGTGGCAATTAGAAGCAGTGAAACAGAAGAGCCTCCACCACTGGCTAAGGCTTCATGGTTTTATCAGGTAAATGGAATATATATAGCCTTCTTTTGCTCAGCAAGCGGCTCACTTGTCAAATTCTGCGTGAGACCGGAGTGGGGACGAGATTAGAAACTGTCAACATACGTCATTAATTGACATCGTATGGCAGGTTTATTTTTAATGGATTTGTCTGGTTAATGGTATTTGAAATAATGTTATGGTTATGGTTATTTGTAACGTCCTGTGCAGGTTGGTGTTGCTGCGAGAGTGGACCTGGAAGGGGTGCAACCTTTGACCCCTACACATTTTCCCTCAATAGGACCAAAACAAATTGACCCTTTTGTTAACGGGACATGATGTGTTTGACAAATAGAACTTCCGTATTAAGGTTACTGTAGCAGCGTACATATAATGTGTTCTAATTAATGAATCCTCAATAGGATATGTTTCAAGAATAACTAAGACAATATTGTGCTTTAAAAAAAAATTTGAATAAATAATAATAAACAAGTGTGATAAACAACATTGTAGGGATATATGATCAAGTGAACAAATTCCTAGTTCAGCCAGAATAACTGCGAAAAGGTTGCCCATCAGATAACAGACACATTACCCACATGCCATTGCGTCACAATACAACATAACTCAATGAGATCATATAGAACAATCTGGCAAATCACTGAAGAACAGAACCAAGGCAGCATTGATGTACAATTGTGGTCAATGTCCAACATCTTTCAATTCAGTCAGGACTCACAACAAAATGTCAATCTCTGGGAAAACATTTCTCTTAGTTCCTAACTAAATATTCATGAAAAACTAAATTTATTCATTCCATTCTGTTTACTTTATTACTCTACTTTTATTCTCCCCTTTCTCTGTTTACAAGAATAAAAGCCTGACAGAATCATCCTCTCCACAAGTCAAATAAATCACAGCACTCACACACGCATCATTCAAATTCAAAGAACACCGCTAAATTATAGATGGCCCCTTTTCCCCAAATATGCATTTCATTAGCATTTCCTGCCACGCATTCTTGTCTGTGAAGAGAGAAAGGCGGAAAAAAGGATAGATGGAGGGATGAAGGCAGAGTGGAAAGAAAGAGGGAAGGAGGACTGCCTCACAGTAAAGCAGGACGTGTCCTCTATCCTAGGCCTAATTTAGGATTCAATTACAATACTCTTTAAAAGCATCGACTTCGCAATTAATTATTTTAAGATTAGCTTGACAGTAATGGGCCTCCCACCAAAGCTGCACGACTCCAAACGGCACGGCTCTGCCTCTCTCTTCTCTCCTCCTCTCTGCCTCTCTCTATCTCTCCTCCTCTCTGCCTCTCTCTCTCCTCATCCTCTCTGCCTCTCTCAGTCCTCCTCACTGCCTCTCTCTATCTCCTACTCTCTGCCCCTCTCTCTCTCTCCTCCTTTCTGCCTCTCTCTATGTATCATCCTCTCTGACTATCTCTCTCTCCTCCTCTCTCTCTCCTCCTCTACCTCTCTCTCTCTTTAGGGAACACAGATAGATAAATCAGTTGCCTACCCCCCCCCCCGTCCTTTCTTTTCATGCATGTTGTTGTGTTACATTCTGTTTTTACCTCAGCCTTCCCCTCGGCTCGCTCTAGTTGGCACGCGATTGATATTGGCGCCCAGCGCTGGGCTGCTTTTACTAGTCACCGGGGCCCTGCCGTGGGCCCGGCCCAGGGGGAACACTGACGAATGGCCCCTCTGCCACCCGCTCGCCCGGCACCGCGAGGTGGAAGCCAGAAAACGTCCTCCGCCGCTTTGATTGGAGGCAAAGCATTTCTCTTCGGCGCGTCTTGCGTGTTTCCTCCCTCCCTGTCTCCTCTCTCCGTCTTTCCTCCTGTCGTGCTGCCACCCCACCCCACCCACCCAACCCCCACCCCCCCCTCGGGCGTCAGCCAGCCCCTATTCTGTTTATTTAAATATTTTATATGTAAGCAGTCATAAAATAAGTGTCACAACACGAGGAGAATGATATGCGGAAAGGCCATTATGCATAATGTTTCTGATGCACACAGGGCCCATAGTGGAGTCCATTGGAGTACGTGACAGGCCTGAGCTGGGAACCAATAGGGAATAGATGGCGAGAAGGAACCCAACTTGCAGGAACGGAAGCGAGCTGCACGCCCAACTAAACATCAACAAGGTAGACAGCAGGGACCTTGACAGGGAGAACAGGGCCTCTCTCACGCACTATTTAACTCTAAAACACACATTCACAAGACCCAAACAACACATGTACAACTGCATCCTCGTCTGTAATCTGAGAAATACTATTGGCCTGTCAAGTTACGTAAACCTCCCTGTAGTTTCCAGCTCTGACATGTATTAACGGCGTAATATTGACCCAGGTGAATTGCCCATTAGGACAGCACCAGAGCTCCCATTGGAAA
Organism: Novumbra hubbsi; assembly: GCA_016801125.1. Classification (NCBI taxonomy): domain Eukaryota; kingdom Metazoa; phylum Chordata; class Actinopteri; order Esociformes; family Umbridae; genus Novumbra; species Novumbra hubbsi. Next base: position 26,240 of record JACXGK010003232.1, on the reverse strand, counting down.
AGGCTCAACCACGGAATACAGTCGTTATCTTCTTTCCTGTGTTCCCAGGCTCATTTTCCTCTCATTTCTCCAAGTGGCAGATGATTTGTCTTTGCCTACATGTACAACACACAGAGGAGTACAGCTGTTTCAATTTTACAAGATAATTATACAGATATTTTAGATTTTATTAGGATCCCGCATTAGTTAATGCCAGGAGCAGCTGCTACACTTCCTGGGGTCCAGAGAAAACATGAAACATGACGCGAGAATAGGCAGGTACAGCACAACATTTTAAAAAACAACACAGCAGTCTGTTGCACTTTGAAGATATGAAGGTCAGAATTTACTGAATAAATATCTGAGTAGACCCAAGTGATAATTTAAAATGGGCACATAAACAACACTGTGATTGGTAAAGCAGAAAGGGAGAGAGGAAGAGAGAGAGAGTCGATTCCCTACCCTAACCCTGGATTTCTCCTTCATTCCAGCGTTCTAAATATTGAAAGTGCACATCAGCATAAAAATCCATGGGCTAATTACCAGAAGAAGCGGATGTGAGAATGTTCGTTAAGGTGATGCTATTGGCTTGGCATTTCAAACGCCCCGTCTTTAACAAGCTCCCATCATGCCGCAGGGCTGTCAGGGGGAAGGGTGACAGGGTCACGGATCAGGAAAAGGTGTTTCCCTTGACCCCCAAACCTCAGTTGCCTTCCCTATGCTCACACACCTGCCGGGGCTGAGTTGGACCTCCAGAGCCCAAGTCCCCTCGTCCTCTAGCTCCTCTCACCCTCTAAGTTCTTAATTATCTCTAATTGGACTGATTGTCTTTTTGCCTCCTATCCTATAATGAAACTATTCATCTTTAATGGTGTAAAAGTGCAGGCAGGCAGCAACAGTCACCCACTAACTAACTACAGCACTGAAGGTCAACACCAAGGACTGACTGGCTGACTGGAGGAGCATGAAGAGGAGAGTTGACAACACTTAGGTACAGGCGGAGAGTGGTAGTGGAGAGCACAGAGCGAGAAGGGCGAAGACAGAATGGAGAGAGTGTTGGAGACAGAGGGATAATGACAGAATGGAGAGAGTGTTGGAGACAGAGGGATAATGACAGAATGGAGAGAGTGTTGGAGACAGAGGGATAATGACAGAATGGAGAGAGTGTTGGAGACAGAGGGATAATGACAGAATGGAGAGAGTGTTGGAGACAGAGTGATAATGACAGAATGAAGAGAGTTTTGGAGACAGAATGATAATGACAGAATGGAAAGAGTGTTGGAGACAAAGTGATAATGACAGAATGGAGAGAATGGGAGACAGTGACAGTGATAATGACAGAATGGAAAGAGTTGGAGACGGTAATAATGTCAGAGGAAGACAGAAGAAGATAGCAGAAAGGCATTTTTCAAATGTTTTCCTTTCAGACTGCAACCTAAAGCTAAGTTAGCACTTCTGTCAATGTCTCTGGATGGTCCAGACAGTAGAAACATGCATGTCTGTGGATTCCCACAAAGTCCAATTCTACATGTGCCGCAAGATAATACAGTAAACGGCCCTTCTTTTACAGTCAACTGCATTTAGAGATTAGCAGGGTTCATTATCACCCACAACTAGATTTGATTCATCACACAGGGGTGTCTTAAAACCCAGATCATGTCTCTCATCTCAGCCTCTTATCTGAGCACAGGAACATCGTTTGCCAAACTATAGATTATGCTAATGTGATCTACAACAAGACGAACAGAACCAACAGCTGACATTAGACTAACCTTTATATGTGTTGATCCAACAATACCTGGATGTTCATCAAGAAGACAAAGTAACTAGTCACTCTAAACCCTCTATATTCCATCATCATCATGACATCTTCCCATACACTTGACTGTCATTGTATCATCTGCATCGCAGGCTGAGGGGAATCAAACTGCTTATAGAGTAGCTTTACTTGACCAGGGGTGACATACTGCTGATAGCACTGAGTGAAAGAGAAACGGATGAAAAGAGAAGTTCTGTGACAATCAGAAAAATATGACTACGGATGCGTAAGCATTGGAAAGTCTGAACACGTGTGAGTTCTCAAAGTCAACAAATGAAAGAAATGGGATTCCAACTTTCTGCAAGGAGTTCAGCATTGAACAAGATCCCCAGAACCATAGTGAACCCTGTACAGCAGCCTGGCAGAGAGGAACACACACGCAGGATTGCACACACTAAAGGCTAAGGCAGTTAACATGTGTGGGTGTTTAGCGAGCATCTGTCAACTTTTGGTAAAACGATTACATAGCAGGTCCCACTCCCATTCACAAGGGGGCGATAGCAGAGTTGGGTTGTTTTCGTCTTCCAATTTGTTGCGAAAGCAATTCTTCCCAAGCGCAAAACCGAAAATCTGGCTCGATTTTAAAATGTCCAGACAATAAAGAAATGTTTAACTTAAATATACTTGCAGTGTTATAAACAACCTTACTCATAGCTGAAATGCTGCTTGAATGTTTTCCCTCCTATCAGCAAAAAATGGAACATCATGTTTTGATCACAGGGCAAAATGCACATGTCTACTTTGTTACAGAGTCATCACAACAGCCTGGAATCACTTGTTATTAGGCTTCTAAACAAAATACTGTAGTCTTCACAACAACCCCTGGTGTAAACGCCAAGTAGCCCCTAGGTGAAAACCATTAGCCTAGCCTATTGATCAAAAACAAATAAAACCACTATCCATGGATTCACAAGGAACAACACACTGCCTTGGAGTGTTTTTACACTACGGTGGATTTATTTAGATGAACGAGACTTGCGAGCTAACGTGAAACACTTTCCTGACAGATACTCCCTGGAGGTTATGAGGTCTAAAGATGTTGTCTCGCTCAATGTTTATTTGACTGAATTGAAATAGCGTTGAAAGAGGAATTCTGGCGCATGTGTTGTGCTTTGTGATGCATTAAGAGTTACTTATTTCCAGTGTCCAAAATGTTATTTATTACAATGTACATTTTATTGAAATATTTGTTTCTCACTACAATTGTTGTTTTTTATTACGACAAATGTCTAATAAAGTGGCTGTTAGAGATGTCCAGGGCTCACACCTAAGAATACTGTGTTCAAAGAAACGCCCATGTGGGGACATAAAATGACACTTCAGCAATCCGATGGCTCCATTCTGGTGGACTGTGAGTCGCACTTAGGTGAGTGCTGGCCTATCATCTAGCATTCTCCCCTAGGGGGAAAGGGAAATGGAGAATGTCAGATTGATATAGATACACTTTGTGTATAAATATTGGATAGGATCTGCAGGATCTAAACAAACATCACTACACTCAGCTCCTTAAAGCATCTTCTTACTCTACAAAGCAGAGTGGTCAGAGGAAGAGAGAAAGACAGAGAGGGAAACAGGGTTATGGATGTAGAAGGGTGATATAGGTAGAGGTTGTGGAGAAATATAGAGGTAGGGTGGGAATATAGGACTTGTTTACATGTTCACAAAGTGCCACGTTTCTCTCAGCATATCAAAGAAGATTATTCGGTGGCGTTTCATGGCAGTTATGGAAAGCTCCAGCCGCTACCTTCTGTGTGCGCCACACTTCTGCCGGAACTGTATTGAGCTTCTGGCCATCACACACGTGTATCACTCGACATTCACCATGCCTGAGGACAACAATCCTACGTGGTAGGCCTGCAACATGCCGTTGTAAAGTCATATTATGCGGAAGCAATTATGCAAACAAAGATCTAGCATTTTCTAATAAGGTTGAAGGGATAATGAGGTAGAGGGGACATGGAGGTAGAGGGGGATAATGAGGTATAGGGGATATAGAGGTAGAGGAGATATAGAGATAAAGGGGGATATAGAGGTTCAGGAGATAATGAGGTAAAGGGGTATATGGGGTAGAGGGGAATACAAAGATAAAGGGGGATATAGAGGTTGAGGGCATAAAGAGGTAGAGGGGATAATGAGGCTGAAGGGATGTTGAGGTAAAGGGGTGTATAGGGGTAGAGGGAGCCCCACTAGGGTATAGCTTCTCCTTTTGACTGTGTTTAACCTTCCAATGGAGGGCACGCAGGCTTAGATAACGCAGGGGGGATCAGAGAATAAAGACAAAGTGAGGAGAGGGAGCGAGAGGGGGAGATTGGAGGACTGGAAGAACAACAAAAAACAGGGAATGAGAAAAATGTAAAGGAAGGAGAGAGAATTCAAGGAGAGAGATATCCCTTTCCCTCCGAGAGGAATGTGTGTGTGTGTGTGTGTGTGTGTGCTTGGCTGTATGTGTGTCTGTGTTTGCGCCGCACATGGCTAATTTGCATGTGTGAAGGTCAGGGGGATTCTGGGAGGTGAGGGAGGCCATCAAAGGGCCCCCTGCTGGCCTTCCTGGCTCTTTGCCCAGCTCTCCCAGCCAACTACCCACCACCCACCCCCGCCTGCCCCTCACACACACACGGCACTCCCACCTCAGGAGGGGGAATACGATTGCTCCAGGGTACCAGAGAGAAAGGTGGAAAGCACAGGCAGGTTGAAATCCGCCGACCAACCGCCCTTCCCCTATACACACACCACCGTTTCTCCGACCCCTTCCTTGCACATGGAGATGTTGGGGTCACTTTTCACACAAAGCTTTTAACACAGACACTTCCTCTGTTCACAAGTCTCTCCGTTTCTCAGTGTCTCTAGTCAACTCTGCGCCTCAGTGGCCTGTGAGTTCAAATGCTGCTGCCACCGTTTCTATCCTTCTCCAGTTTACTGACATGCACACAGACAAATAGGCCAACAGACATGCTGACAGACAGACAGATGTTTGGATTCTTGTACAGACCCCAGATGGAGCGTGTGCACTGCCTATCTAAAACTAAAGTACATCCTAAACTCCTAACAACCAAAAACTAAAGAATCCACATATTGAATCATTTAAATACAGTTCTCCTTCAAATCCAAATTAAGATTTGACTGCTCTGAGAGAATCACAGACCTGAGCTAATATTATTTTATTAGCAGATTAATTATACGTCCAGTCGATAATCCATTTTTTTGTGTGGGGGGGGCTGATTTAATTGGCATTTGAAGAAAACCGTGGGCAGTCCTGGGATAACCTAGTTGCCAATTACGCTCCTGAGCATTTGTGTTTCATCCTGCAAGATGAAAACCTTGGCAGTCTGTCAGCTCCTTATCGGGAGCAACAGAGCAAATTAACATTTCACTATGTTGTTCCTAATCAGCATTAGCGGAGCTACACTGGGCTGGGAGAGTCGGGGATGTAAACAAACCAATATAAACAGAGCGTGGATGGCGAGCAGGTGAAGCAGCCAACACAGGAGACGATGCCGGCCTGGAAAACTACTGCTGACAAGGCTTCTTCTGTCAGCATCCCATTGTCACACACACACACAGTGCAATAAATAAGAAAACGTGCACACAAACCTAGACATACACAGAATATTGTGAACATTAAGCTAAACGTACAGAGAATAATATAAATATGAAGCTAGACATAAATAGAATGTGATGAACTTGAAGCTAGACGGAGAATAATATGAATATGAAGTTAGACACCCATAGATTAACAATAATATGAACATGAAGCTAGACATATATTAAATAATATGAACATAAATGTAGATTGCATAGAATAATATGAACATAAAGCTAGACATACATAAAATAATATCAACATGAGGCTAGATTTGCATAGAGTAATAAAAACATAAAGCTACAAATATTAAGAAATAATATGAACGTAAAGCTAGACATATGTACAATAAAATAAACGTAACGCTAGACATACATATAATAATATGAAAGACATAAAATACATAATACGAACATAAAGATAGATATACAAGACATAATATGAACATATAGATGGACAAACAAGTAACAATATGAACATAAACTAGGCATACAAAAAATTATACGAACATAAAACTAGACATACAAAAAACAATATGAACATAAAACAAGACATACAAGATAGTATACAAACAAAGCTAGACCTACAACGGCACATGATCACCAATGAATGAGGGTCAATCCAATATAAATACCACACCGATATATACTAGTGTTAATAAGTGAAGCAATAGTCAAAAGAAAAATTGTGTACCTGAATAAAATAATAATTGTGTAAAATGAAGTGAATACTACGGCAGGAAGAAGAGTTGACCTTTCCGGTTCAACATGAGTGTTATAAATGACAGCCCTATTTGATGAGCTGAACTGTGCCCAGATGAAGACATCCATGACATCATAGCCTCTTTCTACATCCTCAGAGAAATAGGACAGGGTAAATCAAAACCCAAGACAATGCCATTTGGATGAAAGAGCATCTTAAACTAGGGCTTACCTCACTGCAGTTTTGTCTGACGGTGTGTGTGTGCGTGTGCCTGTGTATGTGTGTGTGAGCGTGTGTGTGTGTGTGCGCGCAAGTGCGTTCACCTCCCTGTCTTGGTCGCTGGCCAGAAAAGAGAGGGAAACAGGCTTGTAAATGAGGGAAGTGTTTTCCTCACACAGCTTGTTCTTAAAGAGAGGCAATGGGGAGGAAATTAACTGGAAAAAGGAAGATTCTCTCAACAGGTGACTGAGCCATGTTTAATCACCCTCACACAAACACACACATAGAGCAATGTTGATAAATGATTCACAACGACTGTACAGCTACGTTGATTAACTAACAATGATTCACAACGACGATACCGACCAGTCACTGCAGGCATCATGCTGATGTAGTTCATTATAAAAAGTAGTGTATGCTAGAGCGAGTAAAATAAATATGTGAATAAATTAATGTGGGTTATTGATAATGGGACAGGTTAAAACAGTGTAAATAGCGGCAGTAGTTTAGAGGGTCGTTAAAAGAGGAACCCCCAAGTGGCCGCAGTACAGCTGCGTCATTGCGGCTTGGAGTTCAAGCCTTGGTCATGACATAGGTCACTGCCCCAGGGCCTCATGTACAGCATTGTAAATTGGCTCAGCTGTTGTCGGAACTGGATGCCTTGCCTCAAAACGCTTTTCCAACAACTTGTTGTATATCAGACGCAGGCAATCTTGGTTGTTGGCCAGTGAGCGTGTTCTCCTTCCAAACTGTAGGTACTGGAACCTACTTCCTGGTTGAGTGAACTTTGTTATACCAAGCAGTACTGCTTAGCGAGATGTAAATCAGAGTACACGTCTCCATCTTGAACTCTCCAGATCTGATAAAGGCCATAAGTGAAAACTTCAAAATCAGAACATGGGCTCTATCCATACTGTCCAGCTCATACACACACACACACTTTGAAATTCATAAACCCAGAACATGGGCCAGTTTGCAGGATCCATAACAGAAGGGCCCTGACACAGCCTCTGTTTGTGTCCTGACTGAGGTACTGCACACGGGTAATTACAAACAGCTTTTTTCCACAGATACACTGACACTGTTCATAAGGAACCGCCAACACAAAGCCTTTCTGGCTCTAGTATAAAACGTTTTTGTTGTGTATGTAAATATGTTCATTTAAAATTAAAATGCATGTAATCTGTGCATAACATATTGTGAAATATATTTATGAATGAGAGGTTAATTGGTAAATATCTTCTAGGGTAGATGTCTCATGTCTGTAATTTAACGTTTAACGTATCCAATCTTCAGCCCACAGATGTCTTTAAATAATAGGTCTAAATATCATTACTATAATTTATTTACCAATTTCGATTTGGAAGTGAATATTCTCTCAGGCTGAAGGAGAGGCTTATTATCTTAATGCGGGCAAACATGGCTGATGTAGGCATCAGATCCTATACCCACCCTTCGATGACCACCTATTCTTATACATGCACTTCGTGTTTGGAAGGCACTGAACACTGTCATATATGTTGTTATTCTGTAATCAATAATAATATTTTACAAAATGCTTTGAATTATTTTCCTGTACTTTAATGTAAGACAAGATGGTGCACCAGTTATATTGTACAGCATAGTAGGCCAACTGTGATATTCAACATAGAATATTTATATATGATATATAATAACATTTAGTTAATTATAAATTAATATGTATAAATACATATATATCAATCAAAAAAAAAATATATATATATATGTCAATGTTACATTTTAGATATGCAGTGTTTTACTTTCGTATCCGTTTTTCTTGCTGTGTGTTTAATAAAACAATATTTGAAACCAAAAGATTGGGTCGGGTAGTAGGCTACACCCCCACTCTGCCCTGAGGGTCAAATACATGACTTATCCTCAGCAGAGCACATCTGTGAGAACAGAATTGTATCCATGCACGGTTCCACAACCAAAACGCATACTGTATACAACTGTTCTATATTCTATCGCGGAGACGGGAAGATTACATTATAATGGTGGTTTCTAATGGTCCGTGCCCTTCACTATGCTCCAGGTTGAGCGCATGAAACAGAGTTCAGCTATAGGTTCAGCACTATTTACATGAGCAGCGCACAGGACCCAGCGGAGAGATGGAGAGCCAATCAGATGGCAGATTTGATGTCAACTCAGAGGCAGCGGTCCGGAGAGTATTACAGCCACTTTACCTCCACAATTCAAATTCCAAAATCTTGCGAGGGAGAGGAGACATTCTTACTTTCCATAGCGGAGGACTCCGGAAAAGAACGTAATATAGACGCGTCTCCGCTTTCTACAGACATCAAAGATTTCATATTTTGCATAAAGATTTGCAGATATAAAGTTAATTAAAATCAATGTTATTGTATGTGTAACGATTTAATTAGACGAGAGTCCATGAAGCGCGTCCTTCAAGAGGGCGTTCTGCAACGTGTCGGCAACCACGTCCGCAATAGGACGGATCTCTAACGTTACGCAAAATTGTTTTTATTAAATGTTAAAACGCATTAATTGCCTCATACAAATAAAGCGATTCAATATTTGTTTTAACGGAAAGATTGCGCGTTTTAAACAAATACAAACTTGTTTACTAACATAATTCTACTTTGTTCTAAGCAAAACAATATTTTTCTCTAGCCAATATAGGCTTGGCCGACCAATAAATTCGGGGGGTTAATTATCCGTTTGGAATTGCACACATTGGAAAATGACAGGCTATTATTTTTCTAGCAAGTGTCACCTTGAGCATATCTGGAAACATGTCTGCTGTCTTCTATTATAATGTTACCTTCATATTAAAAGTGCAATATTCACCGACAAGTCCTTACTCTGTGCAAACACTTTTTAAGTGCATTTTTATAACCGCCACACTCAGGAGTGGCTCTCAAGTTGAACAGTGAACAACAGCAGAGTTAGTTTAGCATTTACCTGTGCTCTGCTGATACCTTGCCCCCCGTTTCCAGGACTCACGGACTGGTGATTTCTCTGTTGCCCTGGCCAGCCGTGCGTTGTGGAGCCATACTGAGAAGACATGTCTTTGCCCAGGCCGATGCCAGGCTGTTGTGCAGACGGCACGTTATAGTCTTGGTAGCCACTACCATAACCCCGCATCATTGGACTTGGAGACGTGAGCAGTTGGTTTAGAGTCGGGGTAGACCCGGAGGGATGCTGAGTGTGTCCCGGGAATCTCTGAAAGCCCCCAACATTTCCACCAGAACCCGAGACAGCAGCTCCCATAGCAGCCTTGGCATGTCCAGCTGTAATGTTGCTGCCCGGGCCCATCATCACGTTATTGCTCAGTCTGGACGGTGCTACCATCCCGTAGCCCGCGCTTCCGTAACCCTGCCGGTAGCCAGGATAGTGGTTGTACTGGTTGTTGTGGTAACCTTCGTGGGAGTTGTGCCCTGGGTCCATGTTGTTGGGTCCCGAGGAGTGCATCATCCCCATCCCAGTGCTTTGTTGTCCGCCATGTTGATCAAAGCAGGGCCCTACTCTAGAAGTGCCATAATAGTTATTAAACTCTGAAATGGCACTGTTTCCACCGCCGCTCTGTGGCTGACTGCTGACGTTATTGGTCGTTGTTTCCAAGTTAGCGTGTTCATACCTGGTGCCAATCCGCTCCCCTGGTTTACAGGTATGATCCCCCTCGCCTTTAATCAGCATCTGCTGCTCTGCCTGGCTCCCCAGATCAGCCTCCTTTTCCCCGTGTTGCTGATTTTCAGTCTCTCCCCTAGTAGATTGGCTCTTGTTATTGTTGATATTGTTACTTTGTATCTGGCGCTGCTGATGCTGAGGGAACGGTTTAAATTGGGGATGTTGCGGCGGCGTTAGGTGCTGAGGTTCTCCGCTGCTAACGTTTTTCAGTTTGTGGTTCGCTATCAAACCCGTTTCAATTCCTTCCAAAGAGGTCGTCGAATTTGACGTGATGTTATTTCCACTCCCCTTCTCTCGTGTGTCTGAATTGTTATTCGGAGAAGTTGAATTTACCATGTTGAGCTCGTTTCGGTGATGATGGTCTACGTTATTTATTGTGCTGGTCCCATCTCCAGCTCCAAGCATTGTTCCCGGTTTCGATATAGTTCCTCCTCCCGATTTCCCAGAATGTATTTCTTGGCCCAAAGTGCCAGATAATTTCTTGTTCTTATTAGTTCTCGTCGGTGCTGATGCCACTTGCGCAGCCATTGTCACTTCAACATTTTAGACAGTGAAACTGACCCACGCACAGAACACAATCACGTACAAAAAAGGACAGGAAAAACACAAGTAGGGGGAAAAAACGGTAGAAAAAACAAGCTGTTATAGCGCTGTAACGCATGTAAAACTCGGCGGTGAGATTCGTCGCTGACAGCCGCAGTTGTGGCGCTGTCAGTGTGGCTTCATGTTGGAAGTTTGTCGACCAGGTTTAAATGAAACTTTTTTCCTCTCCTCCAACCCGGATATGGGTAAATGCATGTCTCCCGGAGCCCTTCTGGCCCAGCATGGCAGGAGAGAGAGCGAGCTCCACCAGCTATTATCCAACTCCCGGCTCCAGCGCGCCTCACACGAAAAACGTGGACCGGATTCTGCAATGTAAATAAAAGAGAGTCGCAGTCTGATTTGTTGGGGGGAGACGAATGTTGAATGATTGTAGTGCTTTTCAATGTTTATATTCCACACATGGGATGCGTTTATGCGGGCGGCACAAATGCGTCAATTCGTTCCATTGTCATTGACGTTTTCATATCTGATCCAAAGAGCACATAGTCCGACTGACTGTGTAAACCCAATACTAGTGTATTTGGTCTGAGTCAGTCCATCTGAAGAAAGAGCTAAAAACCTGAAGTGTTTCTGCTCTCCAGGATAGAAATTAAACTGCGCAAAATATGTAACCGATACATTGGTTTCGGATGAAATACTTGCTGTGCCGTGGGGATAGCATCATAGATTACATGTATTGTTATACCTTGATAATGGAACGCAACCCGTTTCCTTCAGTCCATGCCAATAGTCCAGGTCTGGGTTTGAATGTTGCCCGCTCTCTGCTCTGCCTCGGCCAAATCCAGTTTCAGCAGCTCTGAAAGACAGGCAGAGCCATGCAACGCTGTAGCTGCTGCGCGCAATAATGTTGACATCAAAATAAGTATGTAATCACACTGCCCGGGTCGAGATGTGAAACCATACGCTTTTAATGAGTCCACGATTAATACTCGTGAACACATTGCTTTTCATTATATTTAGCAAGACCAGGTCTGAAATACAATATATGTGACGTCATAGCCATTGCCTTAAGACCCATTATTTCTCCGCGGTTGTTCATATTCATTTTGATATATTTAGGGTGATAATTGTTGTGGGGGGTCGGGGTGGGGGTCACCAAAGTACGTAGCATCTAACAATCTCCGGTGTATTATTTCATTCGATTAACACGTTATCTCACACCTCTGGCCTTAAATCTGTCATTTGGTTTGAGAATTGCGTGGTCTGAACGTGTGTTGGGGGAGCGCCGCTTGGCATAGATGGATAAAACAGAGACGGTTGGAAACGGTTCACTACACAGATATGATGGTAATGATGGCAATGAACATGGCGCCCAATTTGAGAAACCCATTTCTCGTCAAATGCAAGGGTGGGCCTACTGTAGATTACGTCACTTGTCAAAGCAAGCTTTTGAACTTGGCACATGTTTGATGAACGTGAATCTCCCTTCACTCATCCTGCAGTCAACTCAACGGCAGCAATGTAAAAAGACCTCTGGTGGAAATATTGTGCAATCGCAATTAGACAAGACTTACTGAACAACATTATAGTGCACCTGATGTTATGATCCATTAATAGAATTTCAGATTTTTGTTTTTACATGGCACTGTGAATGAAGGACAGAGAGGATAATTACATCCCTGCATGCGCTCTCAACAGACACTTGTTTTTACGTAGAAGTGTGATGGCAAAATAGATGGATTGGGAGACTCTTCCTCAATCTCGATGGGTCAGAGTGTAAACAGCACCTGAGATCAAGAGCTGATGGCAGAGATGGAACAACTTGATGAGGAGATTACCAACTCCTCGGTTCATTTGTGTGTGTTCGTGTGTATACAGGCAAATGAGAATCATAAAGACGGAAAGTTGTTTAGGCGTATGGTGTCATGTATTGTTAATAATAATAGAATTGCTTATTGCTATCTTACATAAACAAACTAGAAAGCGGAATCCAACAAACAGCATGTTTTACCTGCAACAAGCCGCCTGTCATCTTCACATCTGGCTTTTGCTGTTATCTTTGGAAGGTGAAACAGATCACTTGAAATAACGTAGTTAATGGTGAAATATGTGGTTATAGGATATAGCATTGATCTTGGAAATGAAAGTGCTGGTTTAGGTGTGTCATGGGAGCTTCGCAACTAAAATGTTCCACACCGCTCATTAAAAAAGCAGACTGTTCTTGCATTAATCCGCCGACACATTGATCTGTTTGAATGGGAAGAGGAACAATGGCTCAGCCCATTTGCATTTATGTTTAATTTATAACCTTCAGGCCTACTGATGCAGCAAGATTGAAACAATAATCTCACCCAAATACAGAGAAGTGGAGGGGCCAAATTAATACAGATCGTGGATTAAATGTATTTCTCAGCGTCTTTGCATATGTGGGAGATAGGCATAGGGAGCAAGACAAACACACACACACACCCCTACACACACACACACACACACACAGAAACAGCCTGGCGTAGGTCTTGAGTCCACGGGGGGACAACATGCCACTCTTCTTGTTTGTCAGTAGGTTGGGGCTGTTGTTGGGGACTGCTGGGGACGGTTCGGGGGGGAGAATCTGCCTGGTTCTCCCCCAGCAGAGCATAGCAGCAGCCTGCATTCCTGCCTGGCCAGGCACAGAAAGTGGGTCATCCAAACACAGCTCAGGATGCAGCTCAGGCAGTGGTGTCAGAGGTGTTCCAATGTGTGAGAGTGCAAGGGAACTAACAGATGAGGAACGAAACCGCAGCCACTCAGACTTGGGTCTTTTAGCAAAGCCAGCCTACTATTGTGAGAACACCTTGTCTGGTGGAAGAGAGATTGATCCATAGTCTTTTAATTTCAGGGTTGGGTAAATAACTGCATTTGCATTGATCAGTCTACAAGGACAGGCAAGGAAGCAGCAAGGACCGGGCAGTATGCAGGTGGAACAGGATAACCAGTACAGTACACACCGTGTGACAAATAACGCAGAAAGTGAGCAGAACCTGAGTACACTGGACACCACAAGCAACTATCCATGTCACACCTGCATACTACCTCCCCAGAGCACGTACAAGACAAATAATAACCATTCCAATTTGTCTAAGTTCAGTGATGTTCTGAATTTGATGAGCTAAGCCTGTTATGACAGAGCACCGACACTCGGAATAGGGCTGTAATTACAGTCATACTGTAGATGAAAGGAAAACGATCCAGATGAAAAGAGAAATTGGATATTTGTCAGCTTTGCACCCACAGTCCAAACGCAATTTTACTTCCACGTTCTACGGAACCCCTTCAAATGTGAGGGTTGGGAAGAGCCAACACAAGAGAACCCAAGAAGCAAGACTCTGCCTAACAGGTTTAGCTGGATGGTGGGCAAACTAGTCTGTTTAGAGCAGAACCTTTTCATCCGTAACAGAAACACGTTCCCCGAGTTCTACTGTAACGTGTGTCTACTATAACGTATTCTCTGAGGTTACCCAATGTGGACCTTGCTGTCAAATCTCTAAATACAGAGGTCTTGGTCAAATGATCCTACTTATTTCTACTGATTTACCGTCCTACAAAATCTCTTGTTGGCAATTTGGTAATTGGCCTTACTTCAGTTGAGGGAACTGTGCAGAAGAAGATTCCACCGGAATTTAACCTCCAAAAGCAAACAGGACAATTACCCTCACATACAATTCTTATACTCTTGGTATTTTGGGGACTTTTGCCCACATTATCAGAACATATGCAGCAAATACATGATTATGGACACTGTAAATAAAAGTGTCTGAACATGGATTACATTCTCTGTGTAACTGACCCTCATTGTAGAATTCCATCCACTGTTAACCAGAATAGTTAGTTTGGCATCTCCTTAGGCTACAAAATCAATTGTAATAAAAGAACATCTACCATTATTCGACAAATTTTGCCCCTGTGATAGAGGAAGTTAATGCCAACATATAATGTTGAAGAACCGTCCATGGGGGGATGGGGGGGGTTGAACCAGTCTTTTAGGGAGGAAGGTGTTGTTGGCTATTGTCACGTGCTTCTCTGTATGTGAAAAAAAGGAGAGAAAGAGGCAATTGATCTAGCCGCCCTTTCGTAATAAAAATAGTTGAAAGAGAATTAAGATTTTTCTTCACATGAAATGTGGTGGGAGCGAGGAAGAGAGACGGTGAGTGGAGAGAGAGCTCCTGTCCGTGCAGAGCGGTGGCAGAGCCCCCAGCCTCTCTCCCCGTTGACTGTCACTGGTCCTCTCCTTTACAGAGAGCTCCTTCGCAGAGCACTGTGTGAAGTGTCCCCTGAGAGACACTCACTCAAAGACCGCATTTACAAGATCCACACAGAGCTGAGCCCACTTTTAACTGCCTGGGAAGAATATCTTCTTCCACAGCCTTTGATGTCAAAATGTAACAGGAAGAGCTTGCCAGCAGTCATTGCAAGGTGTAGTATAGACTATGCTATATTATAAATCCTCATTACATAGCCTACTTCACTTTTCGAAATACAGAACAGGCATTGTTTCCTGACAGGAAAAACAGGAAAAAAAGTGATGGACATCCATTTACATGTTTCTTTTGGAGCTGTCATGCCTACACTGAGAAAATAATTCTAAGGTCATAGAGTGACAAGTATTTTAGGCGAACATCTGCCCACGTACCATGTCAGGGACCCAGTTGACGAGAGAGAATCCATATGAGGGAGTCACGCCTGGTTACCCTCTGGTTTTCATGGAGCACTCCCAGAGACAAACAAGGGCATTGGGAACCATTCTGAACGAAGCTAATTAGGTTTGTGTTTTGTTTGTTGTTCAGGAGGCATGATCAAAGGGATATTTCACCAGTTTATGTCAGCAGCAGCTCTGGTGGACAGAGAGGAGAAGGCAGGCTGGACTATTCATCTCCTCAGGTTGGGCGTACGTTAGGGACACAATTGAAATGAAAGAAAAATGAATAATCAGGAAACAAACCAAAACAGCGTTACTTTTTGGCTTTATTCCTTGGGAACATGTACGTCTTTGTACAATGTGGCCGTGCACTCAGCCTAGGTGAACCAATCAAAGGGATCTTGACGGCTTGACCCAGCAACTGGCCACTGGAGAGCAAGAGCCTGTTTTGATCTTATCCAACATTTATGAATAACTTCCTTGATATTTCATATGCTCTGTATCCCTCAGCTTTGACAGTGTAACGCGATGATGTCTTAGAGGGGGTACGGGTCGAGATCAAACACGCGCCACGCTTACAGAATACAGAGTGCCTCCTCCGTAGCCGGGGAGAAAGCAACTCTTCTCAGCAAGCCCGCATCTAACGCAGTGTAATTGAAATACAAGCTCCACTGGCTCAGGATACAGTTAATGATATTTGTATTTGTGTTGCTGTCAAAGAAATGAGAGAGCGTGTAGTGAAGACGCTGCCCCTGTGTGAGGCCTACCGCACCGTTCGGTGTGTACACAGCAGCCCTGCCCGAGCGGAGTGGAAATTCCACTGCCTGTCTGTCTCCCTGGAGCACCACAGATTTCCCCAGCAACAGCCGGGTACACAGAGCTTCCAGTGGGGGGTAACGGCATCAGACTACCATGAGTGACAATCTCCACAAAAGTCAAGTGTGCTCCATGTTATTTGACGAAAGTGGGCTGATTCCGGGGCCCTTTTGTTAGGCTAATGGAGGCTCGGCGACACGGATACTGTAATTACGGCAGACGCGATTGGTCTGATAATATTGAGAGGAAAGTGGGTAATTTGAGGCTGTTGTGTTAAATGGGGGGTGGGGGGGGGGTTGCTTTCTTGTGCCATCTCCTACCGTCCGTCACCCTGATCATTCCCCAGAGCTGCCCAGATGAGAGAGCAAAGAGCTAGGACACAGGCTCCCGTGTGGAATACGAATGACACTGACCTCTGCTCTCTGACATCGGGCAAGACAGACCACACTGCCGAAGTCCTCACCGTTAGGTCCATTCGTAGATTTCTTCTCATGTACTCAGTCATTTGTCTGTCGGCCATTTTAAGTCACGTTAAGAGCCGTAACAGGGCAACGTGATTGATAATTGATTCCAAGAGAAATGACTCCGGCTGGCTCATACCTGGAAAGATGGGACATTGTATTTCCGCGAGGTAAATGATTCCCGCCCCCTCAGCGCCAGTGTGTCACGGCGTTGGGCTAAGTCTGCCCTTTAGCCACGGCCCGGAGAAATAATCAATCGATTGAGATCAACGGGGAGCGATGCTGCAGAGGAGTTGGCAGACGCCACAGTCACTCAGCGAGCCTGTGCCTATTCTGTCAACACACGCAATCAAAGACCTCTCCGCCGAGAGATCTGTCTAAACAATTAAAATAGAGCCCCTTTGTATCACACAGGCACTTATCGTGTCACCCGGGATATGAAAGCAGTCTGGTACGGGGGAAATTGCACGTTCCCGTGACAACCACAAGGCATTCCTCCATAGGAACCATGGAGCTTGTGTTGACATTTAATTATGTTTTGACACAAAATCAAAAGTTACTCAATATTTGAACAGAGAGTTTCCCTGATCCAAATGATCAGTTGTTAAGTCCCAGTATGAACCAGACAGACACCTGAGCAGTGCAGACTGACAGGGACATTGACATCCTCACCCAATACGAGGCAATGCTTTTCATCTTTTTTGTTCTCAGTAGGAGCTATCATCTCCAAGCCACATTCATCTCTGCTTCACGAACATCTACTGTAAGTCCCGTGAAAAAAACTGAATCTAATACCCAATGTAAACATTTGTGTCATAGTTGTTTCTTATCAGTTCATGCATCTGTAACCGTCTGTTGGTATTAAGCTGCACCCACACAACCTCCATTAGATCATGGTCTCTCCGTCATAAACAATTTATTACAAAGATCGCATGCCATTGTCTACTCATGCATTTTTTGATTTTCTGGACAAATGAAACATGTTATACAACAAATGTGGACTTGATCTCACTGGAAAGCGATTCATTTGATCGTTTTTTAATAGCAACCTTCTAATCACCAACATACAGAAGTTATCAGAAGAGTCTACCAGATCAGCTAAACCAAAGGGGAAGTTAAGTATGAATGGTACAACATTGCACTTAGTATGTCATGACTTTTGATTATGATAAATGTTCTTTTTACATTAACAAGCTTGAATAGCCTATGAAATAATGGAAACCAAGTTAATTTCATGGAACTGAACTCTTACCAAACTATAATCCACAGGATAAAATTCATAATCTTTTGACCAATGGGGAGGTGTTTTTTTTCAGGACCCCAATTACGCATAGTTACAAATTAGCATGTTTGATGCGTCGAAATGTTTCAATAAAAGAATAAAAACAGGGAGCTGAAAACAAAAGACGGCCAAGTAACACGATTATCTCCACAGAACGGCCAGTGGACATCATTGTGTTTAATACAAATGGCAGAGATTACAAGTCACAAGCAAAACGCCATAATCCGCGAAAGACTCCAATATGATTATTTCTCATTAAGTTTGAAGACGGAGAGAGATGGAAGTGAGGGTCTTAGTATTTGAAAATACAAACGAACACAAAAGGAAAACTCAGTTCAAGATATTCTTCAGTTGAATACCACAGCTCCAGTAGGGATTCTCCTCTTGGGTCTATAAACAAACACATACACCACCCTGGAGCGAGGCTTAACATACGGGACATTTCACACCAGATTGTTAAAATAAAACTTCTCAGGGCACAGAGTACTTACAACATGTGTTATAAGACAGCTACAGATGTCCAAAGATCGGTTTGACAGCCATTTTCCCTTGCCAACAAACTCCCGTTCCCCCATGAACGACACCAAGGCAAGTGTTGGCCAATTAACATCCGGTAAGCAGGGTGTTCTAGGTGTTATCGATGTCTTCCCAACCACTGCATCCTGCATGTTTCTCCTCTGTGGAATGGAGCTCAGCCTCCTTCATTCCTGACCTCCTTGCGTCTCTGACAAGGTCAAACATTTCCCATTAGGGGGAAGTGTGAGTACACACGCCGCAGAGCCATCCCCACCGTACCTCCTGAAGGTCAGGGGCTGCATAATGAACTGGAAAATGTCAATTCTATTACTTTCCACTTAAACAGCGGATTTCCCTGCCACTGGAACATGGGTGATATTTACCAGTTCCCAAGTAAGCCTTGAGCAAAGACGCCTCTTAATATAGCCAGAGGTGTGAAATAAAGCAGCTTGGAGGGAATCTCATTCAGTCGGCTGAGATGCGGATGTGTTGCTGTATGCCGTGACTCACTCGCAGGAGGGAGAGAAAACATTTGCCTGGCGACCCAAACTTCTTGCCAAATGCTACCCCATACCCACAGTTGTTAGTTTCCTCTTAGAAACGTTCTCCAACTAGATCCCAGTAAGTTTCTCCTTCTTCTAAGGCAAAGGAGAAAATAACTGTCAGCGCGGGGTTTGCAACCTGTTAACCAACAACATTGGAAATCAAGTTGCAGGCTCCATTTCCTTATTGACAAACATGTGTTTACATCCCGTTGTGCAGGGTGGAGAACCTGCAAAAAAGTGGATGTGTAGAACGTTTTCCAAACACATGAAGAATTCCAAACATTTTGATTGGCCCCAGAAACCTATGGGTTGTACCAAAGCCACACTGAATAATCTAGCAAACAAATGTCTGTCAAATGGTCATCCCCAATCCTAAAACTACGGTTTGACTTTATGGTATTTATAGACCAAACCGCACCCCAAAAAGGAAAGTCTGCATATATTTCTTGAAAATGGAAAATGTCTAAATAATAGTGAAGAAAATCTGCGGTGATATGACAAAAGGGCAACCAAAGGAGAATGTTAATAATGATCCCTCTAAAACAATTTCCATTAATTTTCGTCCGTTGCGCTAGGGAGTAATATCTACATGCCCGAGGCAGGTTTAAATTGCACATTGTGACTGTGAAAGGAAAGGCGATTCCCCCGTGTCCATCCAGTCCGTCAGATCAGAGAAGCATTAGGAACACCCAGTAGAGACAGCACTTGAAGACAGAGCTGAAAATAAGCCACTAGCACAGGAATAACACCGGAAGACTGGACTATAACCAAGCCACTAGCACAGGGATAACACCGGAAGAATGACTATAACCAAGCCACTAGCACAGGGATAACACTGGAAGACAAGTAGTCTATAACCAAGCCACTAGCACAGGGATAACATCGAAAGACAAGTAGTCTATAACCAAGCCACTAGCACAGGGATAACACTGGAAGACAAGTAATCTATAACCAAGCCACTAGCACAGGGATAACATCGAAAGACAAGTAGTCTATAACCAAGCCATTAGCACAGGGATAACACCAGAGGACAAGTAGTCTATAACCAAGCCATTAGCACAGGGATAACACCAGAGGACAAGTAGTCTATAACCAAGCCATTAGCACAGGGATAACATCGAAAGACAAGTAGTCTATAACCAAGCCATTAGCACAGGGATAACACCAGAGGACAAGTAGTCTATAACCAAGCCACTAGCACAGGGATAACACCGGTCTATAACCAAGCCACTAGCATGATGATAAAACTGGAAGACTGGGCTATAACCAAGCCACTAGCATGATCATAAAACTGGAAGACTGGGCTATAACCAAGCCACTAGCATGATGATAAAACTGGAAGACTGGGCTATAACCAAGCCACTAGCGCCATGATAACACTGGAAGACTGGGCTATAACCAAGCCACTAGCATGATGATAACACTGGAAGACGGGGCTAAAACCAAGCCATGAACACAGTAATTACACTGAGTTTAAAAACAGAACACAACAGAACTTGAGCCAGCATACATTGTATAAAACAAAGAAACCAGATGATAGCCTGTTTGATTAATAATAATAACTCATTCAACTTCTTTAGTGCTTTTCATTATAGAAAATAATCACAAAGTGCTTGAAAAAGCCAATAAAATAAAACAATAGAGTAGGTCTTGACTAGAATCCTCCAACAGAGCTGAAGGCCCCCAGTAGCCAGAATGACCATATAGAGCAACATTGCTTGAGCTGAGTGAGGACCAACGTGTTCAACCAGGGAGATAGCCGTTCCTTCAGAAGCAGACAGGCCACTCAGCACACCCAGCTCTTGGTCCCACCAGAACCCTGTCATCTCTGCCATCCAGCCGGGACCTCTCCAAAGCTGTCGATCTGCCCTCCACTCAGACCATGTCCTCCACAATGTCCGAACCCACTCTGAAGTACTCCAAGTGTATAGTGAACATATACAACCGAACTACAGAGGAAAATTACAAAGGACCTTGACTAGATCCTACTGAATCCGGAATGCACCCTGTATGACCAAGTTTAATGCCTAGTGAAGACGTGGGCAATGTATTAAAAGATCAGTATGTCAGTCGTTCCCACCAGGTGATACAGGTTTAAGAGTTGAACTCTTATAAACAGATGCTGAGTGCATTGGAATCCATGAGAGAGAAATCCTATGCCAGAGAAATACAGCCAGAGGACAGTGTCAAAAGGTACAGCTTTAATAATAGCACCATTTCATATTATGAACTTCTGCCTAAGAGCCACCAGGTCACTTCCACAGTCAGAATGAAGACGGTCCGGGGGTCTGAGGGGGTCTGAGGGGGACGGGAGGTGTGCCAACACACGTCACCGACAGGCATTAGGGATCTTCAAGCGGAGTCCCCACCGTGCAGGACAAGTCAGTGTGTGCCCACGCTGCCATCACAAGGCACTCTGCTGGGCGACACTGGGCATGTCTCTTGGGTGTGGGCACACCTGGCAGTCTGTCAGGGGTCACTGGTTTGAAGGGTGGCGAAGAGGATGAGGGGAGGGTTGCAAGCGAATGCATACTGGTCGTAGTCTGTAGTCCACCGCTGTGAGTCAAACGTGTTCTTCTTTTACCTTCTCTGCATACTGTTCACACAATAGTGTGCATGCCGCCCCCTACTGTGTGGGATGGGTACAGGTACTTCAACATCCCCAAAGACACATGGTTTTGTGTAATGCATGTGCTCTCTACAGAATGGGAACCTCCAGGTGGAGGTAAATGGATTCCTTTCAAATAATCCAAACCAATTTTAATAAATAATGCCTGACCTTCACTCTAAATTTTTTATTCTGTGTCATATTATGAATGCCAAAATATACTTGTGACTTGTGCAGTTGGATGTGAGCATAGTGAATCAGTCACATAGCCAGTAGAGTAGCTCCACAAGGCTGTTGTGAGAGTTAGGTCTGAGGGGACTGGAAGGGGAACTGCTGGCAATTCCTAAATGCTACAGAACAACACCTTTAAAAGGCACGTTGATTTGAGAGCTTTCTTGATTTGTCTGGAAGCATTAATGTCCATGTACTGTGAACTCTGTCATCACTCCACAAGAAGTGAATGTGTCCCCCCTCAAACTGAACTGTAACGGAGTCATTTGTGTGCGTAGGCATGGGGGCCAAACCGTCTGGTGGATATGCTCCTAGGGCCTAGGTGTTTCTGGAGGTTGGGCCAGGCGATCTTTAGGTTAGGGTTAGGTTAGGGTTAGGGTTAGGGTTAGGCTTAGGGTTAGGTTCCCTGTGTGGGGGGGGATATGCAGTAAACAAATGCATGCATGTACTATGCACCCAATGAACTAATCTTGGCTTCACTTTTTATATAAAATCTGTCTACACATTCTTTTCTACACATTCTCTAAGTTATTCAGTTTACCATCCTGTGTTTTCAGCGAAGGGGTCGACAAGAGGCCTCCCAACAATATTACAATATTTAAATTTATTTGGGGGACTGCATTTATTTTGAAGGCATAAAAAATCATATTTTTGGGGCTTCGTTGGGGACGAACTGCAGCATCCCCATTATAAGAATCATGTTCATAAACCCCCCATCATGCCTCGCCCCACTCTGTGACAAAATCTCCCCCCAGCTGAATCCTGGGGCCTAACTCTATTCTAGTGTTTATCACATAAACAGTCAAGCTTGAAATGCTCTCTCTCTCTCAGACACACACTCACTCACACACTCACACGCACAGTACAATAGAATGTCTCACCCTCTGTCATTCAGACAGCCTCTGCCATCCTGTTTAATGTAAAACCATAATTCTCCCTGCGCCCTCCAACACAGGCCCTGAGACAGTCTTTCATGCGAACAGAAAGGGCTCAAGGTCCTTTAAATCTCCCTGCCTGACCACAACAAGCACAGTAGTGCAACCTCATCCACAAGCGTTTGTCCTTAGTTGTGAATCAGTCAGAGTCTGACGGCTCTGCTTTTGGAGATACATAGATATGGGGTGGGAGGGGGGCACGGACGTGGATTAAGGGGGACCCACAGTGATACTGGGGGAGCGTTGGGGCCAGTCAGGGCCCCGGGAGACAGGATTACCCTGCCCTGACTTTGGAGCACTGGCCCACCGAGCAGCCCTCTCTGGATGGGCCTTGACTCTGAGTGTCACCTGGAAGGACACGTCCACCAAGACTTACATGAGGAGTAAGTGGAGGCAGGGAGGGTAAGTGGAGGCAGGTACGGTACGTGGAGGCAGGTACGGTAAGAGGAGGCAGGGAGGGTAAGAGGAGGCAGGGCGTGGACGTGGAGGCAGGGAGGGTAAGTGGAGGCAGGGAGGGTAAGTGGAGGCAGGGAGGGTAAGTGGAGGTAGGGAGGATGCCGCACATGAGCAATTTCACAAATGGAAGGGAAGAGCTGTGTCCTCCCGCATCATCTGTATAGAGGGGTAGAGGTGGGTGAGGGCCAGGCAGAAAGCCTGAAGAGAGAAGGAGAGAACCAGAAGACTTCCCACCAGCTGAGGGTCTGCCTCTCCCTCCCTGTCTGCGTCCCGTGTCTCTGCCTCGGTGTGGCGTCCCCTCACATCAGATTAGCTGGAGCCCCGCGAGACGGTACAGCTCCTCTGTCAGAGTTATTTAAAACACATCTGACGGCGGGCCGCGCTCCCTCCGAGCTCTGATTGGTCCTTGTCACCGCTGTCCCCGGGCCGACCGTGCGCCAGCGGGACAAATGTCCCCGCGTGCCTCCGGAATTCACCATCAATCAAAGCCTCCCCGGGGAAGAATGCGGGGAGGGGGGGGAAGGTGCGGACGGTTGGACGGCGGGACTGACACCGGGAGAGACGGATAAGTCACAAACAAAATAACGTCAAAGGCTAATTCACCGCGGTAATGTTGGTCGTCGTGGACACGGGGTTGTTAGGATGATCTGGCTGTCGGGGGAGGCTTTTCAGTGAGTCCTTCCACTTACAGGACGTTGGACCAATGTGGACCGGCACTATGCAGAGACAGCCGGGACACAGTCAACTCCGTGATGGAGCGTTCTCCCGGTCGGGGTCGCGAGGCAAGCAGGCGGAGGCGTCACCCGGAGGGCCGCAGCCTAAGACAGCCAGGCCGTCCCTGACGTACCCCAGCTGAGACAGACTCGTCTCATAACCGCAGCCTCCGTGATGAACGGCCTCCATCGCCGGGCGTCGCCCGAGAGGCCTTGCGCGGGATCGATACACGCACATGTATCGGCCTCGCGTCTAAAACCTTGCCCAGGCCTGCCGCCTCCTGCTGTTGAACTCTGGGAGTGTTTGTGTTTATTATCGGGAGGGGGGTGTGTGGGTGGGGGGGGGGGACGTCTGCATACATGAAGTGTGTCAGCAGGTTCCTAAAGGGGTCTGTCAGCAAACTCAAGGTCATCGTGCCACCCATACACACACTTACAGCTCAGACTATGCTAATAGCCGAATGCTATTATTCCAGCAGCAGCCATGGGTTGACATGATAATTCTGAGGTGTCCAAGACAATGGATCTCTCCTTAATGAGACCAAAACAACGACTGAACTAATGAATCTGATAATGGGGATATTGAATGATAGGGACTGAATTGTGCCCTGGGAGCTGCCAGGCTTTCAACAGGAGCCAGTCGGGAGGCTAAGCCCATTGTTGGGGGGGGGCGGGGGTGGAGAAGGGTGGAGAAATGGAAGAGAGGTGGAGGGTTGCTCAGTCAAACTAAATCAATACAGCCCAAGTGATTTGCCTCATTGGCCCGGTGATATTCTAGACCCACAGCGGTTCTTCTGAGCATAAATAAAACATGAAAACCCCACAAATTATTACGCCAAATGAGAGCTCATCCATTTTCTCCACGACGCCGTATTTGTTTTCTTTGTCAAGTGAAAGGGAGGGATTGTTGCTGTATCGAATGAGGCCCCGAGAGGCCAAGATGTAATTCAGTGTTGTTTGTGAATTAATGAATTAATCAACAGCGGTTGGTTTGGGGCGAGAAGCTAGGCAACGGGCAAACTGTGGTGGGCTAATAGCTGGAAAAGGAATCACAGCGCGGTTGCTCTGTCTTATTCCAGGTTAATGCTAGAGGCCTTTCACCGAAGCCCAGACAGGTCCTATTTGATTTGGTTCCTCTCTGAGAGGCCCCTTGTCCTCCTGATCCGCATTAAAAGCCCTTTCCATTTAGCGGACCCAGAGAGGCGGGGCCAAGCAGACGGGAGGCGGGCGCAGTGACGGATCAGTGTTCTGGACGTGGTCGGGTGACGATGTCGTAAATCTCGGCCTCCCGAAACAGCCAGTGAGCTGAAAAGATTGGGGGGGGTGGGGGGGACAGCACCCACCCCAGTGTCTACAGTAAACACCCCGCCAATTACCCCTATTAAGTGTCAATCGACTTGGAACGATGGACGTTTCAGAGCACCGATTGGATAATCATGAAGATTGGTCTTAGCGCCTTTTACCTGCCGCGTGTCAGTCATTTTGTGCAGCCGGATCCTCCGGCATGTGTTTCACTGAGGTACAGTTTATTTTGGGCTTTCTCAATTGAGACATCTTGATATTCGCGTCCCGTTGCCGTGAAAACTATTTGCGGAAGCTTGTGAACCAATGACGCGCGAGGAGGCACTGTAGCGTGTGAGTCTGATGTCACCAGCAGCAGGAGATTTGAAGAGTACTTGGAGCTTTCCATTAACCCTGACCTCAGGAGCTCCACATACAAATCACTCCCATTTGGGACAAAAGAACCGCTGGGCTCTCTTCTTTCCTCTCTCCTCGGCGGCCATTGTCTTAAGAGTCTCTGGGAGGGTATCATCCTTCTGCCACGGGCCCAGGCAGGCAGGAAACGGAGAGGACTCGCGCTGATTGTGCTTCCCCTAATTAAACCCGGGCTGACCCTGGTGTTGGGAAATCATTACTTTCCTCTCCTAATCATCACGCAGCAGCAATTACATTCTATTTTGGCCCCATTTGCATTTACAAGATTTCCCGTAACAATCAAAGAGGGAGAAATCAAACCAAAGACCCTCAGGAGCCGTGGGATTCCATTGCAGACCAGCAGGGCGCCTGTTGGGGGAATTACAGTGGCCAAATATGGGAATGATCCGTCACTGGCCCCTGGGTGGAGTGAGGGAAGAGAGGAGAAATGGGAAAGACATGCTGGGTTCCGGCTCTCTCAGCCTGGGATTGTGTTCCCTCCCTAATAGATGCTGATTTGTTCTTTAAGAGAATGAGATCTATTTACCCTGGCTGAAGGAGAGCAAACCACAGCCACCAGACAGTCTCTGTGCCCAGTGTGGAAACCAGCCCAGCCCTGCGGGGATGAATACTAGAGACGTAGAGACACAGGACAGTCTCTGTGCCCGGTGTGGAAACCAGCCCAGCCCTGGGGGATGAATACTAGAGACGTAGAGACACAGGACAGTCTCTGTGCCCGGTGTGGAAACCAGCCCAGCCCTGGGGGATGAATACTAGAGACGTAGAGACACAG
>JACXGK010003231.1:34645-46920 GCA_016801125.1 Novumbra hubbsi | reverse complement strand
ACCCTCCAAGGACATGCCTCCCCAGACCGTCACTGACCCTCCAAGGACATGCCTCCCCAGACCGTCACTGACCCTCCAAGGACATGCCTCCCCAGACCGTCACTGACCCTCCAAGGACATGCCTCCCCAGACCGTCACTGACCCTCCAAGGACATGCCTCCCCAGACCGTCACTGACCCTTCACCAAACCAGTCATGCTGGATGATGTAGCAGGCAGCATAACGTTCACTACGGTATCAGCAGATTCTTTTCACATCTGGTACATGCTCAGACTGAACCTCTGATCTGTGAAGAGAACGGGGCGATGGCAGAACAGCTAACGGGACAGATTGATCTCCCTCAAGCTAAATTGACATGGCGTTATGATGACATGTTCCCTTAATATTTATTTGCAGTTTACTTGCCAAAATAGGCTTGTCAAGGGCAATACATTATATGTGTTTACTGTAAAAATAAAAGGACTGTGTAAACAACCATGGGAAATCAGGAACAAAGAAAGCCCATCCCAGACAGGAAGAGAGGTTTCTGGTTGTACCACGACAAAATAAGGCGTTTAAACACAAACCACCAGGAAATGAAGCAGTTAAGCAAAGGTCAGTTGGCTACCTTCCTCATCTGATGGTCGATCATGACATTGTGTGGTTTGACGTCCCGGTGCATGATGCCCATGCTGTGACAATAGTCCAGAGCCTGGGGAAGACAAGACGTCGACATCGTGTGTGGTTCGGACGTAACACCCATGCCGACCCTGCGGCACTCCACCGCTGTCAAAGGAACCCGCTTGGAACCCGTTATTTCAGGTGAGACTCGACAGAACCAGCCTAAACATGCACCCGCGGTCGGGTTCCTTACCTTCAGAAGCTCATACACGTAGAAACGAATATCAAAGTCTGTTAACTTCTGGTAAAGCTCCTGCAAATAAGGTTAACACAGGTTGAGCACTTTCAACATTACCTCACTTGTTATTTGTTACACGCTAACTTAACATGAATGGTATTTTTTGTAGTTGTGTCACGTGAACGATATCCACCAATCATAAGTACCTTAAAATCTGTGTTATTGATGCACTCAAAGACAAGCGCTGGCGTTCGAGACTGCAGAGAAAAGATGGGATGCATCCTCGGTCAATCAAATAATTAAGATGGCAGTTAAGTAGCACTTTTCAGTTGAGGACATCCAGTCACAAGCATACATTAATGGAATGGAAAGGAGTGCGCACTTCTAAATGGAAGTGAAAGTTAATGGATTACTTTATTTTAGTCAATAGCGCACACGGTTAGAGCCAAAATGTTACTTCAGCTTTTAACCAAACTCCAACTTGGAGAGGAGCACAGAGCTGCCACACTGGGCATCCGGTGATCATTTAAGGTTTACTTAAAACCGAACAGCTTTATACTTTTCATATTTCTCTGACCGCTAGGCTATCTACCACCCAACATGCACGACATTGAGCCCAATCCCAACAGCATAACCCTAAAACAACTGTTTAACTCCGGTCTTGTAGGAACTAAATACCTGTTCCTGTTTTGCACTGGTCCCAGAGTAAAGAAATGTTCCAACTGCTTCTTATAATCAGGGATGTTATGATCTGAGGGGGTTCGACAGGCGTAAGCAATTTGGTAGTAGCTCAGCCATCAGACTCACCACGTACCAATCCAACCCTTTCAGATCACCAGCAGTGTCAGTTGTTCGAGGGCAATTACGTACTGGGCCTCGCGAGGGGCCACCCTCACAATCATGGCCACTGCAACATCCTTTGCAAAGTGTTCTCAAGTGACTAAGCACCTTCTGATGAAAGTGGTATTTTTCCATCATGAATCTTGTTTTGGAGGCCGGGGGTGACATCGTTTTTTGTTGTTTAGCAGAAACTTCAGAGCATTAAAAAATGTATACAAGGGGTCTAATTATGTGATTGGTTGCCTTAACATAGATGGATGAACATACATCTCATACAGGCTGAGAAAGCATTTCACAAAGGTTGGTTCATGCCCCTCAAAATTGTTAAGAAAGAAAATGCCATAATTTAGTGAACCAATTGCCTGCCGCGAGAACACAATTTGACGACACCTGCAGATGAGATACAGGTATAATACGGAACATCATCCGCCTACCACAGGGTCTTTCACCGTGTCCACCAGACGGATGATGTTGGTTCCACCACGAAGGTTCTCCAGGATCTTGATCTCTCGCTTGATCTTCTTCTTCTTAACAGGCTGAGACAAATAAACAGAGCATTAATTTACAATTTCTACCCCCCCACCCCCACCCCAAGCAACAACCAGATATTGTGGTATTCTCTGACACCAAAAGGAGAGAATGCCTCGACCTTGTTATAGCTGCAAGACGTTGTGCACTTAATAGGACCTTCAATTGAATGCAAATCGTTTCTATAGGCAGATGCTTAAAGTAGCTTTGAGTGCCTGTTGAACACACCCACCGAAAAACACTGACACAATAATGAACCAGTAGAAATAACCACTCACCTTGAGAATTTTAACCACTACTTTCTCGTTGTTGCTGACGTTGATGGCTTCAAAAACCTCGCTGTACTTCCCTCTACCGAGTTTCCGTACCAACTGGTAGCTGTCCTGATTACTGTGTAAAGAACAACACGTAAGAACCCTGAGAAATCAGCGGGGTCAATTGAATGTCAGCCCGGCCTGCAGAACTCTGTCAATAAACAGGATATCCAGAAAGGTTTACAAACAGGGTTTTCCAAAACTCATGTCCCAAAACGCAACAACCCGGAGGGGGGGGGCGGCACGTGCAGATCTCAGCGACTCGAGTAGGAGTCTTAGATAACTACCTCTTTACTTACCTCCAGCTTGGTACGTGTGCATCGTAGTCCCAGTATTCCCTACTTTTCTGAGTGTTGACATCGGTGTAGACCCGAGCTTTACTGCTAGCCGTAGGAGGAGGCATCGCGAGCTTGGACGTCCGGTGATGGTGGGGTTCACCTTCAACAACAATACTCTTCTTGGCGCGAAATTGGAAGGCAGGACACCGACTTTCGGAGAACTTAGTTTTCGTTAACTCCGTGTAAGAAGGGTTAACATTGGAGTGTGGTACTTTCGCTTGGGTTTGTTGACCGCAGACAGCTGCCAAATGTCCCCGGTCAATAGCAATTACTGTACGGATTGTTAAGATTAGCGAGTGTCTGATGCTTCGGAACAGCCGGTTTGGCAATATGTTATGGTGGACCGCCAGTTTCAGGGAGGCGGCGGGAGAAGGGAGAAAGAGGATGAGGTAGACTAACAAAACAGAACACAGGGTTTCAATATCGGGTTAGTTACTCAAACCGAGAAATGGTGTAAAAATCAATTTACCAGGCCGACAACTGGGAAGGCTAATTAAATTTGACAGATTCCTCTGGGAATGGATAAGCGAGATAAGCTAGCTAGCAAGCCTAGCTGCTAACTAGCTAAGTTGGGCCCGTGTTCATCACAAGACTAACGGAAACGAATAAGATACGCCACATCAGGTACAATATTAAACAACCAACTTCAGTGGCGTTATTTAGTCCTCTAAAGAAAATTCGTTGATTTGGAAAATACGTGAGATCCTGCTCAATACCTGCACTGTAGAAATGATTGCCGTTAGCTACCCTGAAAGCTAGCCGCGCACTCGGGTAGGAAGTCCAGCGACATGAATCAAGGCGCGCGGTGGCACCCTATCCTGGGCGCAAAGTTCGAGAAAGATGCCGAGGAGTCTTACAGATTAAACACCCGAATATATGTTTCAGGCTGGTAGAGGGATTTTTCTAAGTATTCATTATGAGAAGACTCCGCCGTTCGAGTCGTAGCTACTGCGACTCCGTTGCAACCAAAAACATCGCCCGGAAGTACTCGTCACAATCGCCAGTGACCCCAAAAACGCAACATTGTATCCACTATTTTGAGTCATCCTCATACTGCTGGCAACATTTCTAACTGTGTGGGTTGTTTTTGAGAGACCGGGTATGTTTGAAGACATATCACATTTCCAGCCTAGGAATTGTTCTTTTAACATATACATATTTGCACACAAGCATGTGTAAATTATTGTATATGTATATAGGGCTATATATGAACAAATTCACATCGGGGGTGAAAATCTGATATAATCTTTGGAGGAGACAGTTACATAACATTTTCTTTCAATTCCTGAGGGGTGTAGTAATAGTGCTGTAATACTGTTTTAGTTTGCGACTTGTGTTTGCTCGCTACTGTAGCTCTGCATTTTCAGCTATTGTGTGTGAACCCGACCAACATAAAACAAAATGACTGGATAAACACACGTTAGTTACGAGCATTGAGTGCCTTTCAGACGGTTGACACGAACAGTCACCTTGCCATCTTATGAACACTACATACATTGCAAGCATCTCTCATTGACTCGATTTTAAACAGCTGCAAACACTGGTTGGTGTTCCTGTAACTAACTTGCAAACGCCTGTTAACTAAGTGTGACTTGTAATTCAATGCAGCGAAAATGAATGACTGGCATATACTTACTGAAAGTCACTACCTGCATACTGCGCCTTTGCTGAGGGCTGGGCGGCAGTGGATCAAACAATTGTGAGGCAACATTTTAAAATATTTTTTAATTTAAAAACGCACAATTAAGTGTCTGTAATTAGCACACTTTTCTATTGCGTTTTATAAAAATAAAAAAATCACATAGTTATGTTTACAGTGATATATTTGGGGGACACATCCCCAACGTTTTCCCTGGATTTCCGCCAATGATTCACATGCACTTGAGTTTTTTTATGTGTGGGTAGGTTTTAAAGCTGTCTGAACATCCTAAAATAAAAACACGGACGTTGGGGTAGTGCGCGAGAGGAATTCGGGTATTAGTCAGAAAAAATTAATGAATCGCACACCGGAAAGGGGAAGAACCAGGCGCGAGGAAGTAGCAGCCAATAGAAACTATTCTGGCACACGGGTGGTGGTTTCTATGGCCACTTTCAAGTGTGGCAACAGAGACATTTTGTGGCACTTATCAAACACAAGCGGCGTTATGTGAAAACAATGTACTGAGGCATGCTATTTGTAAAGCCTCGACTACCCCACAGGTTAGGCCTCTTCCAAAAACAGAGACTTGATCCAACACCGACTCATTGATGGAGAACATAGTTTATTTTGTTAGTGCAGTGTATATGAACATAATGTACACACATTGCTCCCCAAAAATTAAGGGAACACTTAAATCACACAGCGGTCAATGGAAACCATAATCACTAACCGATTGAGGGCTGGATTCAAACTAACACCAAACGTCAAAGTAAACAACTAAAATCACAGGCTGTTCCAATTTGCTGTCAATTTTACCGTGGCAACTCATAATGTGACTCAGTGGTGTGTGTGGCCCCTTCGTGACTGTATGCACTCCCAACAACGTCTGGGCTCCTAATGAGAAGGTGGATGGTGTCCTAGGGGATCTCCTCCCAGGCCTGGATCAGGGCATCAGTGGACAGCATGTGGCGCTACTTAGCATCGCTGGATGCACTGAAACGTAACGTCCCAAGGGGTTCTCAATTGGGTCTGGGGAACAGGACTGGTCAATAGAATGTCTTACTCATCCTGGAACTGCATACACACTCTGGCCACATAAGGCCGGGCATGGTCCTGCCCCAGGAGGAACCCAGGGCCCACCGGACCAGCGTATGGACTGATGATGGGTCTGAGGATTTCATCCCGGTACTGAACAGCAGTCAGGGTACCGTTGGCTAGCATGTGGAGGTCTGTGTGAACCTCCAAGGATATGCCTCCGCAGACCATCACTGACCCACCACCAAACTGGTCATGCTGGATGATGTTGTCAGGCAGCTTAACGTTCAGCACTGCTTAGTGTGAACCTGCTCTCGTCTGTGAAGAGCACGGGGCCAATGGTGGACCTGCCAATCGAGCTCCACTGTTATGACTGTGAGCACAGGACCCACTAGAGGCGTTGGGCCCTCATGCCAACCTCACAGAGTCTGTTTGGTCAGAAACATAATCACCAGTAGCCTGTAGGGCACCAGATGGGCTTTGGCAGCGTTCCTCCTCACAAAGGAGCAGACACCGGTCCTGCTGCTAGGCAGATGCCCTTCTACGGCCCTACCCAGCTCTCCTCGTGTAATGGCCGGTCTTCTAGTATCTCCTACATGCACTTGAGACTACTGGAAGACACAGCAAACCTTCCTGCACAACACACGTATAGATGTGCACATCCTGGAGTAGATAGACTGCCTGTGCAACCTTGAATGGGCTGCAGGTACTGCCTCGTGCTACCAGTAGTGACAAGGACACTAGCAAAACTAGAGAAGAATCAGATAGGAAGGATAAGGAGAAAGAAATTATATGTTGCCACCACATGCAAAAGCATTCCCTTTTTGGGGGTTGTCTTGCAGTGGCCTCTCCGTGCACTTATTGTCACTTTCATCTGCACCAACACAAATGATACTGATTCTCAATCGCTTACGCACCCTAACTGGACACACTGAAAACCCTGACAGTTCATTGACTGCGGTCATTGAGTGGTGTTCCCTTAATTTTTAATAGCCACACAGAACAGTGACACCCTCTAACTTGCCCGGTTGACCAACGGTTGAAGGGGAGCCAAGGCAGAAGCTCTAACCAGGACATATTGGACCTGCGTTGGCATGCAGAAGGCAGTGGGGTCGGCTGGCTGTAGACAAAGTGCTCAACTACCTCATCATAACACTCAAACATTGTCCGCGTCCCAATGGGAAACCCGTTCTCCCCTTTACAGTGCAGTCGTGAGCGGACCGGAGCCCGTTGGAAATGAAGTGCACCATAGAGAAGGTAGGGTTCAAATTGGGACGCAGACACATTGACATTCTCTCACCCAGCCAGTTGGTTTTTAATGCGTATTCATAATACATAGGGTGCATACATGGTTTTTTTTTCTCCATACACTATCGTAAACAATAATAAAAACATACAACATATAAACTTGCATACATAATCACATTTTTTTTCTCCACCAACAATTAGACGGACATAAAAGCCCTCTCCCAAAAGTTAACCGGGGCAATTGTAGAGCAATATGTGAAACGAAATAGTTCTCCCAGAATCCTAAGTAGGCTGGGTTTACATGAAGACTTCCCACGCACAAACCAAGGCCAACGTATCAAAATGGAAGTAGTGATAAATACATTTTGATGTGCTATTTCTATCACATGATAATTGCTGGTCGAAAGTATAACACTTTGAGATCCAGACGTAGACACTTCTTGCCCAAACATTGCCGCTGAACCATTGTCTTGCGTCAGACGGCATGAAAAACCATCAGAGCCGTCAGTCGAGGGACGAGTTCCAAGAACACGCCGCCTCAACGCAACTGAGTAAAAAAGCCAGTAGCAGAAGCGCTTCTTCAACACAAATGTTTTGCAATCTCCACTACTAGGTTAAACATGTTGGCATTTTATATGTACAAACAGTACGTATATGATTCAGAGGATATGGACCTTGTTCCTGGGCATGTTGTCGACAGAGATGGAGGATGTGTTTCTTTTTAAGGAGTAGCTCCTAATCTGGGACTGGGTATTCTAGTCCCAAGGCTCCGCATTCGTGAGATGCTGGGATTAGAGACACGGCTAAATGCGCAAAAAATATACTGCTCAAAAATATCAAGGGAACACCTAAATCACACAATTGGGTCTCGAAGATCAAAATCTTAACTGTACATTGTGTAATTTGTTAAGAACAATGTGACAGAACAACGGCCAATTAAAACCAAAGTCACCAACCGGTTGAGGGCAGAATTTAAACACCAAAAAAATCAAAGTAAACAACTGTTCCACATTGGGTTAGTTTGATCACAGAAACTCATAATGTGACTCGGTAGTGTCTGGCCCCACGTGCCTGTATGCAGGGGGCTGATGGGGTCCTGGGGGGATCTCCCAGACCTGGATCAGGGCATCAGTGAGCTCCTGGACAGTCTGTGGCGCTACTTGGCGGTGCTGGGTAACCCATGCATAACATCCCAGAGGTTGAATTGAATTCATGTCTGGGGAATGTGAGGGGGCCAGTCAATGGCATCAATGTATTTGTCATCCAGAAACTGCCCACACACTCTCACCCCTTGGCAGAATATTGTCCTGCCCCCGGAGGAACCCAGAGCCCACCGCACCTGCGTTAGGTCTGACTGGTATCTCCTCAATGTTGTTGAGACTGTACTGGGAAACACAGCAAACCTGCTTGACTGTGCAGTCCTGGAGAAACTGGACCGCCTGTGCAGGTACAGCCCGAAAACAAAGACACTTAGCAATATGCAAAATTAGAGAAGAATAAATCTGGTGGGATTAAGAGGGTGCGATTGTCCGTGGCCACCGCCTGAAAAAACAATCCCTTTTTGGGGGTTGTCACTTCCATTTGTACCAAAACAGCTGCCATTGATTCATAATGTTTCCTAACTGGACAAATTATACCTCAGAAGTTTAATTGACTTGCTGTTATACTGTGATGATAATGTGCTTCCTTAATTATATTGAGCAGTGTATTACTTCCACAATGACACCAAGCAAAAACTAGATAATCAAATTGTCACGTCAGGTCAAATCTTTTCATAATTTTGTTACAAGTAACTTGATTTTATTGAACCACAACTATAATTTATTATTAAGCTGCAACGTTTTGGGCCAATAAATACAACCTTGCAGGCTAATGTCTAAAACAAGTGGTGAGAGTATGGTCACTAGATGCAAGGTTGTAATGGTAAAATAAATAAAATCCACTGTTTGATACACTAAACTAGCAAAGAAAGTAATTATTCTGCCAGCAACACGAGAAATGACTGAATGCAGAATTCCTCTAAAATAAAGCAGAAACTAAACACTAATTAATACGGAGCCTGACAACAACAAGATCCGGACCCAGATTTGGTTCCTTTCCCTTCTGTTCATGTCATAAGACACAAATTAATATAGTAAATAAGTCAATATTCCCATTGTCACGATTAAGGGTGTAATATGTACATACTATATTTCCATTCATTATAGTACGAAGATGCAATAGTTTGTCTACCACAGATTTCCAAAAGGAATACAAGATACCTCTCAATTTTAAAAAGTTTTTTTTCCTCAAGATGTTGTCTTTTTTTGTGTTAAACAAACCCCTAAGCTACTACAGTACAACTGTGATGTTAAAGAATATAAACATATGACACATAATCATGCAGAAACATTAAGGTCTATGAGGGGTGGGGTGGGGTTGGGTGTGGCCGATGTGTTGTCACCCGGAGGGTTGTCAGGGATTTCAACCCTGAGGTGACCAAATCAGAAGAAAACAAAAAACGACTGGGGCAGTCAAGGAGAAGTCAATTAGTAAAATCGCCCCCACGCTTACTTAATTCATTTTTTTTAAGCAAGTCCAAAAACGAAGTGATGAACAGAGATGCATTCCCAATGCTTTTTCAGACTGTGACATCCTGTATCCCACCATTGTCTCACATCAGATGGTGTCAATATACACACAGCAGCATCTCCAGGAGCCATGCGTATTGAAAGACAAATAATTCATTGTAAATTCTGCAATTGAAATGAAAACATTATTACATTTTTTTCACATTACTGCACTCTGACTTGAAATAGGAGAATAACTTGATTGTTAATATAAAAACATGAACAGGGATGTAGTTCTGTGGTCCCCTCCGGCACAAATCCCAGGGAAAGGATTTTTTTAAATATATTAGAATGATTAGCTAGCTCGCTCTACTGCCTTCACCTGACACTAACCCTTGCTTAGCCTATTAAAAAAAGTTATCCAGAAGGTGTAGACCCCCTAAACACAAAAAATAGGAAGAATGTCATCAAAATCATTAGTAAGTCAGCAGGTTTAGGCCAGCTATTATCGGACAAAAACCTTTGCTAATTAAAACAATGTCAGCAAGATGTTACGCTAGGACGTCTTCACAATAAAAAACAAAACAACAACAACATTGATTTATCAGAATCTTTGAGCTTCGATTATTTCAGCTGAGGTAGAAACGGGTTCCGTGGAACCACAACCTTTGATCTACCACGATGGCATCAGAATCGAACCACTCTGGCATGAGACAATGGCACCCAACATGAAGGTCACAGTCAATCCTGGTCATCAGCAGTCGATGTAAGGTTTTTCCCCCCGCGGCTAAAGTCACAGATGAAGGGCGGAACAAGGGCACAACTGGCCTGTACATGGAAAAGAAAGGAGGCGGTGCCAGAAATGATGTCATAGCAAAGAGTAAGCAGGAGTGCACCATTGTTTATGCAAGAGCCGGGTGTGGTTGCCAGATGTTAATAACGTGTGTTACTATATACAAGTAAGCTGGCGGCTGTGTGTGTGTGTGGCAGACATGGTTCCACCTTGCGGTGTGTGTGTGTTCACGCGGCACGGGGGGATGAGCGGCCGACGGCCGTCTCACTGTATGCAGGGCGCGGCAGGGTACCCGCCTCCCTCCGCGGTGTGCTGGACCGTGTGCTCCTGGAGGGCCCCCAGGTTCACGAAGCGCTCCCCGCACCACACGCATTTGAACTGGGCTTCCCGCGAGTGCACCACCTGGTGCTTGACCAGGTGCTCCCGCTGCTTGAAGCTCTTGTCGCAGCTGGAGCACTTGTAGGGCTTCTCGCCGGTGTGCACGCGCCGATGGCGCTGCAGCTCCGAGGAGTACTTGAAGCGCTTCTCGCAGTCGGGGCACTTCAGGGGCTTCTCGCGGGACGGGTCGCACCGGTGGGTCACGAACTCGGACGACGACAGGAAGCGCCGGTTGCACAGCGAGCACTTCAGCGGCTTCTCCTGGCAGCTGGAGTTCTGGTGGCGCTGCAGTGTGGACTTCTTCTTGTAGCCTTTGCCGCACACGTCGCACTTGTACGGCTTCTCCGGGGCCGGCGTGGCCGCCGAGCCGGACGCCGATCCCGAGCCGGCGCACTTGTGCCGGAGCAGCTCCCCGGACTGGCTGAAGCCCTTCTGGCACGAGGCGCATTTGAACAGGCTCTCCATGCCGTGGACGTGCTGGTGGTAGAGCAGGTGGGAGGGCTGCAGGAAGCCCTTGTCGCACAGGTTGCACTTGAAGGGCCGGTCGGCGGGGTTCTTGTGGGTGCGCCGGTGCCGGACCAGGGCGTACTGCTGCTTGAAGCTCATCTGGCACTCCTCGCACTGGAACGGGCGCTCCTCGGAGTGCGTGCGCTCGTGCTGCCGCAGGTCGGACGGCCGCTTGAAGCCCTTGCCGCAGGAGGCGCAGCGGAACGGCCTGTCGGCGGTCCCGGTGGGCTGGCACTGGTGGTGCAGGAGCTCCGAGGACTCCTTGAAGTGCATCTCGCACAGGTTGCACTTGAACAGGTGCTCGCCGGAGTGGGCGTACATGTGGCGCACCAGGTGGGAGCGGTGCTTGAAGCACTTCTCGCAGACGGCGCACTTGTACGGCCGCTCGGAGCTGTGGGTGCGCTGGTGGTGGGCCAGGTGGGAGGACTGGCTGAAGCTCTTGTCGCAGGTGTCACACTTGTAGGGCTTCTCGCCCGTGTGCACGCGCTCGTGACGCGTCAACTCGGACAGGTGCCGGAAGCTCTTGTGGCACACCGAGCACTTGTAGGGCCGGTCCGGACCCGACGCCTCGAACGCCGTGGGCGCCGAGGCGCCGCAGGCCGCCCCGCCGCTGGAGGCCTCGCCCGTGGACGGGTTGGCGGCGGAGGAGGTCGGCGTGTTGTCGCCCGACCCCGGGCGGTAGGTCTTCTCGCAGATGGAGCACTTCATGGGGTGGTTGCCGTTGCCGTGGGAGTTGTGGTGCTGCGCCAGCGAGGTGAGCAGGGAGAAGCCCATCTTGCACACGCCGCACACGAACGGCTTCTGCTCCACCTGGACGCACTGGTGCTCCAGCAGGTCGGTGGCCTGGCTGAAGATCTTCATGCACTGGGTGCACTGGAAGGAGCGGTCCTGGCTCACCATGCACTGGTGCTCGTGCGGGTTGGCCAGGTGGGAGATGTCGTGGCCGCACGCCCCGCACTTGTGGCCGCCCTCGACCCCCGCCTGCAGCGAGGGCTGCTGGGCCCCCTGGCCGTGCTGCTGCTGGGGCGGCGGGGGCTGGAGGGAGGCCCCGTCCTGCTGGAGGACGATGCCGTAGACGGCGCAGCCCAGGGCGCTCTCTGTGCCCGGCGGGAGGTTGTGCACCACGGTGGGCGGGGCCACCGGCTGCTGCTGCCACGCCTCCGTCATTCCCGCGTTGCCCTGGACGTACGGATTCAGTTTCGACGCGGTCCGGGGGAGGCCAGGGAGTGTGGCCAAGGGGGACAGGGGGGGGGGGGGGGGAAAAAGGGG
>JACXGK010003231.1:22868-34545 GCA_016801125.1 Novumbra hubbsi | reverse complement strand
ATGTATTCTACACATATAGTATGTCATGATGGATTCAAGCTGGGGCAATGTTTAAGCTACAATACATTGGTATTACCAATTATGTATGTCTTTACATTTTTCAGGCATCCAGGTATTCAATAGGGCTGTATCCATTTCTGGAATTAAACAGCTTTTATGCCCACTTACAACAAGAGAAGGCAGCTGATTATGTGTTACTGTTATGGTTTCGCTTCCTATGTCTACGTGAACAACAGCATCGTCCTTCGAATGCCAACACAATATCAACGCTAAACACGGCTGTACAGTTATATGTTGACTAGCTCCAGTCACCAAATTGCAACTACAATATCTCAAATGAAACGTACATTATGTGGCTATGCCAGTGAAGTGTTATGCTAAATAACGGGACGTTAAAGTAAGGCCCACGACTACAAATGCAAGCTAGTTTAATGTGGTCGGCAGCCCGAACCCATTTACTAGATGCATTACATTTGCTAAATACTTAGCTAGCCAAATATGCTACATGGGTTCGGTAGCTAGCCTGCTAGCATGGCTAGGTTTCTAAAAGCCGATCAGTCTTAAAATAATTCACCGAATTCATAATTGCAAATGTTAGCTAATGCTTAGGGCTACAAAACTTCACAAACAACGACCAATACAACTGTCGTAAACCTAGATTATTGCCTACCTGCGAAAGGACAAGCTATATGGCTACCGTAGCGAATTCATGAGAAAAAATGGAACCGTCCAGGCCCCGTCGACGGTCTCCGATTCTACGGACTCGGCTAGCCCCGGGGCCCCAAAATAGGCCTCCCTGCGCAAGCAATGCACCTTCTTTTCACTACGCGGCGTTACGCTATTCATGCAGTCAAAAAAGCAACATTTAAATTGTCGACACCACTGACAACTTACATTTGGGTACGCCTCTGAACCATCACGCCAGACTCTTCTTCTGGAGACAGGAGAAGAGCCGACCTTCGACAAATATTTGGCTACGGCTAGCGGAGGACTGTGGCGAGTTCAGGGCAAAACGCCATCCCCTACTAATTTGTACACCGGAAATCTCTACAGTCAGTCACCCTGCGTGTCTTCATCACTCCTCAGGGTGTTATAGATTCTACAATTCTAAACGCAATGGTGATCTTATGTTTATTCTTGTGCGTTTCCCCTCAATTTTCCATAACTACCGATGGAATGTTCTAATTGTAATGCAAAGGCTAAATTCACATTTGAAACGATGTACTATGTCAACCCAATTAGGCTATGGAATCTGTGGTCAAAACCTGCACAAAACGACACATAATTATTTCTGAAGGATAGGGGTGGGATTCACCGAGGTAGCCAACGTTTTCCCGTTGTAGTACATTTAAAAAAAAATTGATAGAAAATGATGAGATATGAGATATATATATTTATAAACCGAAGAAAAACAACACAAGAAAAACAAACTGTGCATTTATAAAATAGAATTGAATGTAAAGAACCCTCTTAGAACCCACTGTAAAATGTAGAGATCTTTTGTTAAGGGAAACAATTAGTTTATAAAATAAAATGGGAAAAATTAGTTTATCTGCGAAGAGTGGAGATTTGGATAATAGATTGATTGGGTTAACTACTGACATCGTATCAGGATACAATTGTTTTCTAGAGGTTATCTGATGTTTTCTCCCAGTTACAAGACAGGTATGAGCTGGAGGGTATACCTGGGACAACAGATACGGAAAGGAAATGTTGTTTGATGGGTTATTGAGGTGCTGTAATATTTAAGACCTCAACAACAGTTCAGAACTTTCGCTAGGTTTTGGACAGACATGTTGCTAAGCGTGGGTTCTAATGTTCGACCTATGTCCGTCTATGCTTTGCTCTACATTTTTATAATTTGCTATCTAGATGAATGAAATGCAAAGCAAGCCCAGTTTTGGGCTTATTAACGTTAGCTAAATAGCAACCAATCAGCTTTTAATACATATTTAGATATATACATTGTGTGAAGCATATAGAGTTGTTTACATTGGGCTCCGAGACAATA
Organism: Novumbra hubbsi; assembly: GCA_016801125.1. NCBI lineage: Eukaryota > Metazoa > Chordata > Actinopteri > Esociformes > Umbridae > Novumbra > Novumbra hubbsi. The sequence goes on along the minus strand of JACXGK010003231.1, from coordinate 32,534 downwards.
CTTGCCAGTTGCGATAAGTGGCTAGCAGTCGCTAACTTTAGGTGGGTGGTTAGTGTTCTTTTGTGACATTTCTTAACTCGCTAAAAGAAACTTGCTATCTTACTTGTTTGCTGGAACAGTTCAATGTTTGTAGTGGCTTGTGCTCCGCTGTCTGGCGGAAGCTATAGCTAGCTAAAGTTACCCATCTAGCTAGCTGATTAACATTCATCAGGGAAATGTAAGTGACTTCAGACCGCCACCTGGAGTAGGCATTTGAATTTTCTCCTCGGACTATTACATGTTTGTAAAGAGACTGAGGAGTAAGTCATTAACGTCTACTAGCACTACTCATGTGTAATGTATCATTAACCACATGATAAATACAAGTTGTGAAGAACGTGGTTGTTATTGTACTTAAACATGCTGGTCCGTCACATTGGAGGGAACAGAGTTGCATCATGTTCACAAACATTCCCTTCACAATGTCTTATGTTCCACTTGGGGGGGGTCCTCCGTTACGAAAGGTTTTTCATTCAACTGATAAACTGTATTCATTTTTGCGCGGTTGAAAAACCACTGCTACCAGAGTTCCTGTATTTGTGAAGACCTTTTAGTTTGATCTGTAAGTCCTTCATTTCTGCTCCCTCTTATTTGCTTTCTGTCTGTTATGTTGCTTTCCAAGATCAGTGTTGATGGAAACACCGTGGGGCCACTCTGCCCCTCTGGTTGAACAGTATTGCCTTGTTTTGTGAAATGAAACTTTACACACCTATGGTGGTCGTGGTCCTTGTGTGTGCGATATGAAGTCATTGAGGAGTTATTACATATGGATGCAATTAAAATACGGACAATTCTACCATTACCACAACTACACTGAACAAAATATAACTGATACATGCGACGCCTAGGTGTCATGAGCTGAAATAAATGATCACAGAAACTTTCTATACATACGTATTCACAGTCACGGGTGAAAAACATCATGGACCTCCTTATTTGAACTGTCACTTCTCCGTTTGTTTTACTAGTGAAAATATTTGCATTGATCATGACTTAGACGATTAAAAACCTGGAACTCTACTAGTTGAAATGTTGAATGAACTATGTTTTTTGGGGTGGATTACTCCTTTAAATCGACACCAGTCTGAAAACAAGATGTCCACAAAATCCATTGCCAGCCACCGCCATTCAATCAAAATTAGGTTCTGGTGTAAAGCAGGTAAATTCGAATGGAAGATGCACTGCCGTATCAATTCAAATATGCTAGATCTCGCTTTCAATTTTAAAGCAACGTAGAAGCATTAGCTTTCTTCATTCAGGAAATTACTTAATTTTTGTGTTTTTCTAATTTCTACATTTAAGGGGAAATAGCTAAATGTTTTGGCTTGCTCTAATCAACAATAATTTAAATGTATCGCTTGAAATAATTTGGCCATGTTGCTTCGGTCATTTTTCTTAATGGTGATCCACAACACTAAAGACAACAAAACTACACACGCAGTTATGGTTCATTTATTTGACAGTTGTGGGTTTCTTTTAAGTTATCCTAACCAACAACCAGATTACTAAATGCATTGTGCAAAATAACAATGACAAATACAGACAGTAGATTTTTAGGAACTGATCATTGAATGTTTAGAAAAGAAAGACGTTTCACCCATCTTTAACCACATTAATTGATTTGATACATTGAAGGTATATCTGCAAAAGCACGTTTCAGCAAGAAACCTTAGCTAGGATTCATTCAAACCTGCTGTGGCAATGTTTATGCAGTGTCCTTGTCAAAGACCTTTATCCTGGTTACACACAATTTCAATTAAAGCTAAAGCATCCCTAGGATTGTGAGGGGGTTTTACCCATTTTGTACTCAAGACCAGTCTATTCAATTTCAAATCTACTGCAGAAATATTGCAGTGAGAGTTTGATTGAATGTAGCCCCTTCAGTCAGAGTAGAACACTCAGGGACACAGACATAGATTAAGTCTAAGACTACAACAATGGAGTTTTGTACTTAACTAGATTTTTTTGTTGTCCTAGATAAGGCTTAATCTGTGTCTGGGAAACAGGCCCGGAGTTCTACAAGTTCTTAAAGTGATAATGCCCTTCTATTAAACTAGAGCGACTAGTAACCAACATTAAAGCAAACATTTTCCAGAAAAGCCAATTTTCAAGTTACTATTACTTCCATTATTGAGCAGTTTTCTGGATGACAAGTTATGACAATATCTTTCAGCCTCATAAATATGATCCGCAATCACAGTTACACAAAATTAAAATGCTTGATTATCAATCATGTGAAGACCTGGGTTGGAATACCATTTAAAAAGAAATTTCCAACAATTTAAACTGTGCCTGGTACAATTGAACAAACTCTTTTAAAAACCTACTTGAAAAATTTTGAATGATGTTTAAACCCAGGTCAGTCTGACTGTGAAGCCTACATACGGTATACTCATAATTTAAGTTAAAAAACAGTTCATAGCATCAGTGTCAAACAACATACAGTATGTTTCTTACTCCTCACCCTAATTAAAACCCCTGGGTTCTGACAGCTCACATAACAAGAAAACATAACTTAAACTCACAATGAAGAAAGCAGTTTGCGGGTAGTACAGTCAGAACTAAAAACAGGATAGGCATCTGAAAGACTAAAATAATATCATAACATAAACAAAATGTCCCATTGGGTTAGTGTGTTAGATAACAGGGCCGTTGAAGACAGTAGGTTTGCCTTGCTACAGGTCTTTTAGCATATTGCTAGCATCTCTCTACCTAATATGCCATGCTCAAGACACTTCAGTCATGACCTCTGTGTCCGTTAGCTTATAAAAAGGAGACACTGGACTCTGAGACCGTCCACTATATTCTTGTTCAGGGATAACAGAATCACCTTCATGCCAATTCTAAGTTAGCTAATAACTAGCATCTTTCTAAGTAACATGCTAAAGACACTAGTCACATTTAGCCCTTTAAGTTATCTAGAAGCTAGCATTTCCTTGCTAGCCTACCATGAATTAAAGTACATTTCATATACATCCAGATTCAGCTCCATACATTGCTTGTGGTATAGAAACATAGTTTCAAGCTGCATTCATCTGAATTACTAGAGCCCAAAAGACTAGTACCCTATTACATTTTTTTGGGGGGGTTTTGTTTACCTCAAACGCAATACATCATTGTACAGTAACTCCAGAATGAATAACCAGAACGGCTCATTCTACATCCAATTAAAACAGGGATAAAACAATCACACTTTTCATTTGGGAAAATAAAATAACAGCAACAATATCAAATAAATATGCCCCAGTGTTATTATTTTTTTTTTTACATACTAAAAGGAAGTTGTGAAGCGCCATGTTAACATTGGTTAATGAGACGCACTGCATTACAGTAAATACATTGCAGCAGTGCAAAAATAGTTACCTCCCACCTCACACACACAATTCCTCTTCCAGCTCTATAGCCCAATCAGATTCTTCCACATGGGCTTACGGCGGGTCTTATAAGATGTTCAGTGTGTTTGCGTGTCAATGTCTAAGAGGGGAGGGGCATATTTTCCCTTCACCACCCTTTAGACCCCCAGAATGGAGCCTCATAAATATGGGGTACTTCCCTCTCGGTAGCCATACCGGGCAACCGTGCCCACGTTCACTCGCCAAACGTTGTGTCCAAAACCGCAGATAGAAACGCCATGAATAGAAACAAGGTGACCTGGAATTCGGAGGCATGCTTGTTCTACAAGGTGCTATTCTATCTGAACGTTCCCCCCCATCTCATCATAAATAGGGGTACTGGCCCAGGCTGACCGTGCCCCCCCCACATCTCTTCATAAATAGGGGTACTGGCCCAGGCGGCGAGGGCTGAGCTGGTACCCGCTGTAGGCCTCCGCCCGCGGTGTCACGCTGACGTATGGAGACCCGCCGCCGAACTGGTGCTGATAGGCCGCGGAAAGCCCCGCCCCGTGGATCAACCCTGACCCCACCCCGACGGAAGACTCCTTCCTGGTGCCGGCATCCCTCCTGGCCAATCCAGAGGCTCCGTAGGGAGCGGTGGGCGGGGCATAGGCAGAAGGGGAGGGGTGGCCGTGCCCCAGGAGCTGTTCCATGGCCTGGGAGGCGGAGGCTAGGGCGGCGGAGGCGGGGAACGTGTAGAGGCTCGGGGCGGAGCTCAGGGAGGGCACTTCCTGGAAGGTGTAGTGGGAGGCAGGGCCAGGTGGGTAGGTTGCCTGGCGACGCAGGTTGCCTTGGGAGCGGTCCTGAGATGATGACGATGAGGAGGAGACTACAGACTGCATCTGGAGTAAGAGGTATTCACAATTAAGACCAACAACATGGAAATGCAAGAAATCACCTGTCCCACTCAAGACGGACAGGAGGACATTGACTCACCTGGCTGAGATTAAGGGGATGTGATTGGCTAGGGACCAGCCTATGGTGGTCACTTCCTTCTCCAGAGCTACAGGGCTGCTGACTGGCCCGCTTGGGTTTGATGTAGGAACTCTGGAGTTGCCCTGGAAACCAAGCAAGTAGAGAAAGCAAGGTAGGGATCAGCTTTCAGTCAAATAAACAGGTTCTAAACCATTTCGGTATTTGCTTACATGTGGGACAGGCCTACATGTCCTCTGACAAATCAAAGGAGTGTTTTGGTGTTCCTCAAGGCTACGTTTTGGGAACATGTTGTTTTCACTATATATGCTGCCTCTGGGTGATGTCATCCGGAAACGTATATGTTCAACGTTAGGCTAATGACACACAGTTACTCAGAAAGCAAGCCTTTCAGATGTTAGTAAATGGATGACGGAGAACCTTTTGTTTTGTTTTTTTACAAACAGCCCAAATCAGTTTAGGACCCAAGAAACAAATAGCTCTGTTGGCAGATCTCACAGTAACCTGGACGGTTGTATGGTGAGAAACCCCTGCGTCTCCCTCAAACCTGACCTCTTTTAAAGAAACAATTTTTTTTTTTAAATCTGCTGAAATGTCTTTTTTTACATCTTCTGAAATCTTTTTTTTTTATCAAAAACTGATGCAGAAAAACAAGCCCATGCTTTTATTACATAAGTTAGTGTGTGTTGTGTGTGTGTGTGTGAGTGTGTGTGTGTGTGTGTGTGTGTGTGTGTGTGAGCCCTCTCACCGGTCTCCGTGGGCAGGGTCTTTACAGACGGTGCAACCACAGCCAGAGACTTCCCCCTAGATGTCCCGCCTCCCGGCAGATACGCGTGTGTTCGCGACCCAAGAAGGGGGCGGGGTGTGAGGGGGCGGGGCGTGAGGGGGCTGGCCGTGGAGGAGTCGGAGTCATGCACCGTCAGACAGCTGATCACGTTCGTCCTCTGGGGAGGACCACAACTGAAACACACACACATGGACATTTAACATACTAACATCTGACTGATCACCCGACATTACCGGTGACATCCGACTGATCACCCGACATTACCGGTGACATCCGACTGATCACCTGACATTACCGGTGACATCCGACTGATCACCTGACATTACCGGTGACATCCGACTGATCACCTGACATTACCGGTGACATCCGACTGATCACCTGACATTACCGGTGACATCCGACTGATCACCTGACATTACCGGTGACATCTGACATTATAAACTACTTGTTACCATTTCAGTCCACATCAATCTATATCCACCATTTAGGCTGCAACAGGTTTTGTGAATATGTGGTGAAGCGAACACAGTAAATGACCTTACCTGGCGGGGTGGAACTTCCTCTCGTCTTCCTCATCAGAGTCACTGAGGATGGTGATGACACTGACCGTTGGACTGGGCGTGTCTGAAATGACGATTGGCTGAGAGAGAGCTGCGGCGCTGCAGGTGGGTGGAGTCAGCACAGTGGTCGCTGTGAGCAGTGATGGACCGGGAACAACCCTGGATGCAAGCCAGCAAACAAACCCACACACACACACAGAGAGAGTGACACACACACACAGAGAGAGTGACACACACACACAGAGAGTGACACACACACAGAGAGAGAGTGACACACACACAGAGAGAGAGTGACACACACACACACACACACAGAGAAAGTGACACACACACACACACAGAGAAAGTGACACACACACAGAGAGACACACGGTTATGTAGCTAGCCAAGTTTCAAATGAGTCATTTCGCTACCGCATGTTGTCAAGCTTAACAGAGTAGGTAAAATAAACGGAAAGATTTCACTGTTGACAAGTTGCACGGCCAGGAATTAAGTATCCATCTTAAAACTGAGGACGTTGTTAGAAATGGGTTGCTTTGCATACTGCAGAAATACCATTTTGAGAGATAAAAGAAGTGTTTCCATAAGAGATAGGAAAGAGATTCTGGCGTACCTGTTGGTTCTGCTGTTGCCACGGCGACCCTTGGCCCTCCTCCCAGCTCCACACCTCTCCGGTTGCAACCTCTGGGTCGCCTGACTGCGGCTAGGGTTAAAGGTCGAATTACCCCTCAGGTTCTGCTGTAGTACTCCACTGTACTGAGACCCTCTGCACCCACACACACACACACACACACTTTAATATGTCTACCATCATCAGGAACGTTACGGAAAGGGTACAAAAGGACACGTATATTGACAGACATCAAGTAACCGTGGCGATAACACTGAATCCTACCGCCAGCTGTGTGTATGCTGGGATGTGTCCGGAAGGTGGGACTCCAGGGGAGACCCTGCGACAGCCGACTGGTGGGCGGAGCTGTGGATGGCCACACCCGGAATCTGCTGCCACGACGATGGGATGAGTATCTGCTGAGTGCCCGCCGGCCAGGCCTGCTGCAGAGAACACACACACACACGTCGGTCAGCACTGAAGAACCCCCATATTCCAGAATCATCCGGAAGATCCAGCCGGAGACAAGTCGAGGAACGAGCCGTGCGTTTTCGGAAAACGGACAAAAAACCTCTCCCAGGAAGTGGTCGACCAAAGCTTAAGAACTGGGGAGCAGACTGCAGGAGCGACAGGCCACCTCCCAAGGCATCCATGCCAACAGTTTGGAACAAAAACAGTTTGGAAGGTGGGAACCATCAGGGGTGTACAGGAGCCCTAAGGGGAGGGGTTCAGGGGGAGGAGGGAGTTTATAACCAAAAAGCCCCGGTCCTGAGAACTGTGTAGTTGGGTGTGATTAAGCATTTACAAAGACAGCTGAATGGACTGAAGGGATTGGTCAACACAAAGGCAACCTAACCACAACGAACGAGTTCGGACAGCAGGACGGGTCAAGGGATGATCCATGGCCGTGTTCTGACCGTAGGAACGGAGAAACTGAAACGCGATAACATTTAGTTCAGCGTCAAGTCGCCGGTTTTCAAAGCAGCCGGGGAACAACCCTGGCCTCAGCGTGTGAAACGTTTCACCAAAGCACCAGGAAATCAAGACACACCGCCTCATTGTGGCAGACTGGCAGGTCCACGGGCACACACACACACACACACACACACACACCTGTGTCAGCATGCCCGGTTGCAGCTGGAGAGGCTGGGTGCTCTGGGCCTGGTTCACTATGGGGGCCGAGTTGTCCATCCTCACGGGGTAACTGGAGCTCTTAGTGGATGATTGGAGACCTGAGGACAAAGAGGCAGCCAATCAGTGAACCCGTTTGACCTCCCCCTACACAGAAAACACAAAGCAAACCAGCTGGATTTAATTATGCATGTCATTTAAATCCCACAGGAATCACGAGATCCGGGCTCTATTCTACACCCCTACCCTGTATGGTGTTGGGATCCAGGCTCGTTTCTACATCCCTACCCTGTAGGGTGTTGGGATCCAGGCTCGTTTCTACATCCCTACCCTGTATGGTGTTGGGATCCAGCCTCTTTCTACACCCCTACCCTGTATGGTGTTGGGATCCAGGCTCTTTTGTACACCCCTACCCTGTATGGTGTTGGGATCCAGGCTCGTTTCTACATCCCTACCCTGTAGGGTGTTGGGATCCAGGCTCGTTTCTACATCCCTACCCTGTATGGTGTTGGGATCCAGGCTCGTTTCTACATCCCTACCCTGTATGGTGTTGGGATCCAGGCTCTTTCTACATCCCTACCCTGTATGGTGTTGGGATCCAGGCTCTTTCTACACCCCTACCCTGTATGGTGTTGGGATCCAGGCTCTTTTGTACACCCCTACCCTGTATGGTGTTGGGATCCAGGCTCTTTCTACACCCCTACCCTGTATGGTGTTGGGATCCAGGCTCTTTCTACACCCCTACCCTGTATGGTGTTGGGATCCAGGCTCTTTTGTACACCCCTACCCTGTATGGTGTTGGGATCCAGGCTCTTTTGTACACCCCTACCCTGTATGGTGTTGGGAGGGCAGACGATTAGCGTCTGCTGGAAGGGCTCGGCCTGGCAGGAGAGGGCAGCGGGACGGGCCTGGACACTCTGCTGGGTCAGCCCGGGGATGTTGATGGTGGCCTGCTGGTACAAGGCTGGCTGGTAGTTCAGGAGGGGAACGGCTCCCCCCGCTGACGGCACCTGGTTGACAGACAGAGAACACCGGCCGTCAGTTCAGAACCCCGGCTTATTCAAGTACCCAGTGCGCCGATTTCGTTCTAGTTGGAGAGGTGGAGTCGAAGGCGGCTAAAGTGTTTGCTAAAAGGCGGTGTTTGCTCCCCTACTCTCTCAAACGCAAGAGGTGGGCAACGAGCCGTAGTGGCCGTGTACGACCAAACTGAAAATGACAACATACCAGGACGCTCTACACGGGAACATGTTTGCACATGAGGCCAAATGTAAGCATGCCATCAAAAGTACGCGTGTACCTGGTTATGCTGGTTGAGCTGGCTACTGAACGTCACGGTGAGGTTGCCGGCCGCTGCACTGGGAACAGCGTTGGTGGAGAAGAGGGCTTTATTGTGGTCAAACGGCAAGCTTCGAAGCTTACAGATCTCCATGTTCTGGAAGCAAGACTTCACACTGAAAGACAAACGGTTGGTCGGTTACTAAATTGTACGCACAAACGTGACAAACAAATGTGGAAGACAAACATTGGAGGAGCCCAGCACTGGACCATCCCAAGCACCATGGGAATCGAACCCACAACCCGGACCTCGGAAGCACCACGCTCGCCAAACTGACGCCACACACACCCCAAACCCCACCCACAAACGTGTATCTGCGTACTGGGAGCTGTGGGGGAAGTCTAGAAGGTGGCTCATGGTGACAAAGGGATGGCCCAATGTCTTAGTGGGCGTGATCCGCTTGTCCGCATCCAATCGGAGCATTCGTTTCAGCAGGTCGATGAACTCCCTCCTATCAGCTTTCTCCGCCAACATGTCCGTCCCCTCCAGATGAGTCGACAGGTTGACCTGCATCAGAACCATTAAACTGTTGAATATTACTCAGTCTAGACATTTAGAATGTTAGATAAACTATTAAACTGCTGAATATTACTCAGTCTAGACATTTAGAATGTTAGAGACGGCAAGTCTCAGAAATTAGCAAAGAAGAGAAAGTGACCTAACAGGAGAGTAGATGTAGAGTTACGGTTAAACAAAGTCTCCTCTGAACATTTTGGGTTAGGAAACAGAATGTGGAGGGCAAGACACCTGGCCTCGACACCACCTGGCCTCGACACCACCTGGCCTCGACACCACCTGGCCTCGACACCACCTGGCCTCGACACCACCTGGCCTCGACACCACCTGGCCTCGACACCACCTGGCCTCGACACCACCTG
>JACXGK010003231.1:0-22768 GCA_016801125.1 Novumbra hubbsi | reverse complement strand
CTCGCCGAGTGATACAGCCAATCAAACAACGGAGCATGAATACCTGCATCATGTCGTCCAGACAGTTGAAGATGTATTTTCTGGCCTCCTTTGACTTGATTCCCATCTCAACCTCATGTTCTGATGGAGTCTATCAACCACAGAAAAAGACTGTTAGTGGTCAACCTCATGTTCTGATGGAGTCAAGGTTATCAATGAAGCATTAAGAAAATCGCATAAAAACAGATGGAATTCCAAACCAGTCTGGTCAACAGCCGTGTTTCAAGTATAATTCGCATTGTCAGGCAGGAACCTCTCTGGACGGGTCCCAAACAGCACTTTATCCCCCTCAAAGTCTTAGAGAAAAGTAGTGCACTACAGAGGGAATAAACTGAGGTTTGGGAGCCGCCCTTGACAAAAAGAATTCGTCACAAGCCATATTTTCTCAGCTTAGCCCCAGGGCCCCTTTTGAACAGTAGAACAGAATTAAGCAGTGGTTCACGTTACTTCCTCAACCTGTACCCAAGAAGAGCAAATGTCACTGAGTGAGTAGATTTGTTCAGGATAGACTAAATATGGCTACAAGCCTTTGCTGGCTACAAGCTTCATTAGCTACGTTATTGTAAGTAAAAATGTTTATGGTTATTGTGTGATGGACGAACTGAACCGATAACGAACACAGATTGTGATTTATATAGCGTAGTGCACACAGCGTAGTGGAACCAGCCATGAAGTGACTGGAGTCCTTGTTATCACTGTATAGCTAGTAGTCAGTCATCTACAGTAATATCTTTCTAATTTAACCAAATGTAGTTGTTGGTTTGGATGTCAGTTTGAATGTCAGTTAATGTAGGAAGCTAGTTTCAAGATCTGTGGAGATTTGACAAATTGGTTTGACACATACAGAAGTAAACAGACACCTCATCTCTACACCCGTATCACGTGCAACACTACCGGCTGTTTAAATAGCATAGCGGAGACAGACACAGTCTGACACATAAACGGATCAAATCCTGCCAGAGACAACGACATTCAGCCCGTATCATCGCAGAGCGGCTAGACCAGGCGTGCCTGGTTCTCTCCAGAGGGGGTAGCTGTAGTCTTTCCTGCTGATGAGCCGGGGGGTCTTACCTTGATCCTCCAGAGGGGGTAGCTGGAGTCGGGGCCTCTCCTGAAGAAGCGGCTGGTCTTGGTGCCTGCACTCAGCAGGTACTCCGCTGGAAGACCCTGGGTCTGGGAGACGTAGCGGATCTACAGGAGGCAGGACACGTCACAATACATCTGGATGAGGGGAGTGTGTGTGTGTGTGTGTGTCTGTCTGTGTTTAAACGTACGGACCTGGTCATACTCCGAGGCCCCTGGGTAGAGGGGCCAACCCAGGAAGAGCTCGGCGATGACACAGCCCAGGGACCACATGTCGATGGCCTCACAGAACGGCAGGCCCAGGATGATCTCCGGAGCCCTGGAGGAACAGCAACACGCATCGCTGTGACATCAGGCAGGACCCAGAAATCACCTGGACCAGCATCACCTTGCAGACCCAGGGTTCCCCAAACCGGGTCACGACCCACTCGGTTTAACATTAGAAGGAAAAGCTTCTTCTGGGGAAACGTTCAAGACCAGCGGTGGTTAAAACCATGACCTCCAGGTCCTACTGGAATGACCACCTGGTCAGGATGTCAGCCAGAGACACACACTGACATGTAGTTACCCCGTATGACTCAACAGATTTACCCCAGCTGTATCGCTCACATGCAGCTGCCTGGACACCAGGTGTTCAAATACCAGCGGTGTACTGTCACGCGTTGCCGAGGTGACGCGTTGTGTCGTGGGAGCCCACCATTGTGAAATTAGTTCCACAGCGCCAAGAAAAAACATGCATTTATTTGCTATTAATCTATCTTCTAGGTACTCATCCGGGTCGAGGCCCATGAACACCTGCCACAAAATGAGCAAGAAGAAGTAGGTATATCTTCAACCAGCACCCAGCCGATCGTCTACATCGAGTTCCCTGCTTCGGTAGTCAGTGTGAACGTGACAACCGCTAATCTGAACAAAATGCTAACGGCGCTCACGTCAGAGGAGGCAAGACATTCTAAACCCGTCTGACTCGGGAGCACGTCACTTGACCCAGTTCCCTGGTCGCCGCGGCAGAAATAAACCCAGGGGGAAACACTAAACACACCTGTAGTATCGCGACTGGAGGTACGTAGAGCAAACCGCCTTGGACACGTGGCTGGCCGAGCCGAAGTCAATGACCTTGACCCGGTACGGGTGTCTGAGCGGGTCCACCAGCATGATGTTCTCTGGTTTCAGGTCAGCATGGATCAGGCCAAGAGACTTCAGCTTCATGAGTGCCGTCGCCACCTGGTGGTAAAATGAAGGAATGACATGACCCAGTGGAACCCCATCAGGCTTCCTGAGACCTAAGCCCAGAGCCTATCAGGTGCGACAGACCCGGAGCCCCTCCCCTCACCTGTTGCAGAACGGGCCTGATGTGACGCAGCGGCAGCGGGCTGAACTTGCTGTGCTTCAGGAAGTCGTACAGGTTCTGCTCCAGCATCTCAAACACCAGACAGGTGTGGCCCTTGTGCTGGAAGCACTCGTAGGAACGCACAAAGTTGAACTCGTCTGCGTTCTCCGCACTCAGACGGTTCAGGATGCCCACCTGGTAACAGACAGGTGACACACTTCCCTCAGACCTCCTTCCTCACCTTTTGTCCCCAAACTTTATTTGACAGGAAGATTTAAGGGTGGGGGGGATTTGCCACGGAGAGAAACGTGCACCTGATTGAAAACCACGCTACAGTGGTACATGTACCCCAGAGACAGAAGCCAAGGTCACTTCAAGGCGATCAGATCAATCAATCAATAATCAACCCACCCCAAAAGGCCGATAAGGACCCCCCCCCCCCAGCAGAGTGACCTCAACACCCCCCTGAACCCCGACTCGCCTCGATCTGTCCCTGGCGCGCGTACGACGGGTGGTTTTTCAAGATCTTGATGGCCACGATCTCATTGGTTCCCCTCTTCCAGCACTTGGCCACCTGGCCGAAGGTACCCCTCCCCAGGAACTCCAGCACCTCGTAGCTGCAGGACACCGAGCCCAGGATCTCGTGCTGCACCAGCTGGTAGTCCCCCTCGCCGTTGGAGCTGGAGCTCTTGGTGGTGGGTGCCGAGTGGGGTATGGACTGGCCCGTGCCCCCGGCGCCACCCGTCCGCGTGGAGAAGGCGGGCGGCGGCGCCGAGAGCTCCTCCAGGATCTGCACGCTCCCGCTGCCGCTGACCTCCTCGTTCCTCCTCTTCTGGCCGTGGCGCCGCGCCACCGTCCCGGCGGAAGCCGCCTCGGCGTGCGCGTGCGAGGGCTGGCCGTGCACGAGGTGGTCGCTGGGGCGTCGCCCGCCGGACGCCCTGGGCAGGCTGCCCGTGCTGTCGGCCGCACGCACCACCACTTGGCCCCGGGAGCCCGGGGCGGAGGGGAACACCAGCGCAGAGGGGGCAAAGGAGTAGCCCCCGATGCCCTGCTGGACCCCCAAGGAGCCGTACGGAACGTCGGAGGACACGTCCCAGACACAGTTCTCCACCTTCATCTTCTTGATGCGGCAGAAGGCGCTGGAAGAGATGGAGGGAGGGGGGAACACCTGCAGCTGGGAAGACATGCCTGGGGTGGGGGTGGGGGAGACGAGGGTGGAGGAAGAGAGATGGGAAGAGATCTAGTAGAGGTTTTACAATGTCATGCCCTAGCATCATGTTTTGGAAATCCAAACAAACCATTTACAATAGAATGTGTCACGACCTACTGAAATGACAAACGTAGACCACTGAGGAATACGAACATATTGGTGTAAATTCACAACTGTGACACAATATTTTGGCCACACCGCCCAGCACCGCCTTATCGCCAGGGGGTGGGACCCTAAAGTGGCACTGAACACACCCCCGAAAATCTCCGCCAAATGCACTATCAGCACTGAGAAGGAACCGATTGGATAGCGGCGACGACACTTCGGGAGGTGCCCCACAAGTGTCAGGTTGGACCTCTCGTCCCGACACACTGGGGGTGCCCAACCTCTCCGAGACAACAGAACCCCGCGGCCCGCCAGCTGCCGCAGACCCCTGCATTTACGGCAGATTATCTCCAAGACCCTCAACCGGTCTGCGGCACCGTCGACCACACTGAACCAGTATATGTGCAGCGGGAGACCAGTGCTAATGAAACGCCATCACGCCAGTCAGTGGTTCAACCAGATCGACCGCGCTCGGTTTGTTAACAACAGTTGTGCTATTCAGGACACCTAATTTAGTACACCTATATCAAACATTGTGCCTGTTAGACTAGTGAAAATAACAATAAAAGCGTTTCTCTATCAAATTGTAATGCCATATTCTGCAAGAGCCAGTGGCTTTCGTGAGGCCTAGCCGGCCAAAGGTTTAATACTATTTGGTAGACAAACATTTGACCTCAATACTAGTATTATGTTCACTATTGAATAAAAGGCTGTAACGCATTTGTTTCTTTTCTCCCAAACAGAATGGATAGCTAGCAAGGTACAATTATTGATCAAACGGAGGAAGGGAAAACTGAGCAAGTCGAAACCAGCCGGTCATTACTGACGACAAGGTAATGGACATAGTAAGAGATAATATAACCGTTAGGTAATAAGACGAGTTCCCACTCGAGTGAAAGTATGCCAAATAACATCGTCGCAATTAATACATAAACCAAACCAAATACCTGTTTTTACTTCACTTTGTATTGTCGAAGATCGATACAGTCATCCGTTTAAATCCCACACAGGCTAGTAGTAGATTATCCAGATTTAGCTAGCAGCGGTTGGCAAAAACTAGGCCTTCATTGTTTTCCAACGACAGAGGTAGAGCAAGCTCAAACAACTTTAAAGCGGTTTCAGTCGAAAACAGTCAAATAGGTTGACTTAAAATGATATACAAAGTGACATTTAAAGAAAATCCTTTTTTTTCATTGAAATTAAAACACTTTAAAATGATAAAATCTAAACAGCCAGACTCGCTAACAGCCTCCTATGACTAGAATTCTGCCAGCAGCACTGACTGTGACGTCACAGTCGTATTGTAATTCCAAACCTTCAAAACAAAAGCGCCCTTATCAACTGCTCTGTGTGCCGCGTTCAAAGGAGTATTCAAGTGTAGCCAAAGGCAATTTTTAGGTTGTTTTATGGCAAAGTTCATATCAAATATGAATGCCAAAACAATAGATAGACTTAAAGGCGTTTTTTTAAGAGCTATATAAAAACATACATTCTACCAACCTGGATTTTTAAATATATTGCCGTTTAACAAAAAAATACACCATGTGAAATAGAACATGGCATTTCAGCAATATTCAGTACGGTGTGTAAAATCCAGAGAAACTGTAGTTTCGAAATATAGAGCTGCACAGCACAATTTAACCCACAAATTTAATTGGCTCCAATGCAACATGAAAGTGACCAGTGCATATTGCCATATTGTAGAAAACACTACACAATGTGAATAAAACATGGCATTCGAGAATAACTCCCAAGGGTGTATAGAATGCATTTATAGTCGTTTCATGGTGCAATACAGATGAAATATCTAGCAGTACAATTTAAACCACAATGGGGGGGTCATGGGGCTGGGGGGGGCATGGGGCTGGGGGGGGCATGTTCCTCCCTTGAGGTGCCGAGACAGAGAAGAGTTTTGCCTTGGCTGAGCGGGAGCCGCCTCCCCTGCAAAAGACATGAAGTGGATGATCGGATTGCATATATAATTAACATTCTTTATTCATTTTTATAAATTCATATAACATTTGCAGTGTTAATGGGGAAACAAACTGGGGTGTCACAAATTCTCAAGGGACAATGGTGGGTTTTGCCCCACCGTGGGGCCTGCACGTTATCAAACATACACAACTGCTCCTCTCCCCCAAAACATGTTTTAATATTCACAGCTGGTTTGCAGGGTTTCCAAATGTTCTTTTGTTGGTTCGGAATCCGGTGTTCTTGTGTTTTAAGCTTTATACATTTTTCCGCATCCTTTCTCAGCTTTTTTTTACTCTTCTCGTTTTACTGTTCTCGTGTCATCTTCCCTACTATTCTCTTCCCTTTGTTCTCCTCTGTTTCCAGTGTCTCTCTTCAGGAAACTCTTTAGCTTCAGCCGAAGACCACTAACCCCAGAGGACAGCCTTGAAGGGAGGAACAGCAGAAAGAGAATTACAGTGTGGTTATAGTGTAACAGACTGACCTCATATTACAGTGTGGTTATAGTGTAACAGATTGACCTCATATTACAGTGTGGTTATAGTGTAACAGACTGACCTCATATTACAGTGTGGTTATAGTGTAACAGACTGACCTCATATTACAGTGTTGTTATAATGTAACAGACTGACCTCATATTACAGTGTTGTTATAATGTAACAGACTGACCTCATATTACAGTGTTGTTGTAATGTAACAGACTGACCTCATATTACAGTGTTGTTATAATGTAACAGACTTACCTCATATTACAGTGTTGTTGTAATGTAACAAACTGACCTCATATTACAGTGTTATTATAATGTAAACAGACTGACCTCATATTACAGTGTTGGTATAATGTAACAGACTGACCTCTTATTACAGTGTTGTTATAGTGTAACAAACTGACCTCATATTAAAGTGTTATTATAATGTAAACAGACTGACCTCATATTACAGGGTTGTTATAGTGTAACATACTGACCTCTTATTACAGTGTTGTTATAGGTTAACCGTCTGACCTTATATTACAGGGTTGTTATAGTGTAACATACGGACCTCTTATTACAGTGTTGTTATAGTGTAACCGTCTGACCTCATATTACAGGGTTGTTATAGTGTAACTAACTGACCTCAGATTAATGTGTTGTTATAATGTAACAGACTGACCCCTTATTACAGGGTTGTTATAGTGTAACAGACTGACCTCTTATTACAGTGTTGTTATAGTGTAACCGTCTGACCTCGTATTACTGCGTGTAGCAATGTTACATGTGAGACCAAAATTCCGAATTGTGTTTTTAGTACTTTTATGGCTTTTTCCGCCTGTATGGTTTTCAGAGAATTACGCCATCGACCACAACGGAGGCCTCGGTTTCTGCGGGACCAGGTGATTCGCTCATTGGGCGTTTCGGTTGTGGGTTTACAAGAACGAAACTCGTATTATTTCGTGGGTTATCGTTTCTGGTTGTTACGATTCACGGGCGCAAGCTCAGTCCCAATTTAAGAGGCACCTTTATTCCCTGTGTGAACCCCTCACGCTCTACTCCTAAATCATCCTGTTTTCCTTCTCTAAAGTTACTCTAAAATTAATAGGTTTATTATTTTTAGGCAATACATTTCATAATTCAATAACAACAACAAACGGATTCCAATGGTAACAATATTTCGTTATACGAGGAAACATAAATGTTTCTGCAATGTCCCAGGTTAAACGTAAACATCTACATTGTGGGTGTGCTAAATTGTTTTTACCAGCAGGTGTCACTAGTGTGCACTGCGTTGCTTTAGGTCTTGAGTAATGCACAATACAATAAGCTGGAAAGACTAATCGCTTCACGAGGTGTCACATCGCCATCAATCAATGACAATTATTTAGAAAGCCTTTTTACATCAGCAGTGGTCACAAAGTGCTTTTACAAAAATACCCATCTTAAAACAAGGAGCACGCAACAACAGTGTTGAAACAAAGTGGCTATGAAAAACTCCTTATGGGGGACGAATTTTAGGAAGAAACCTAGAGAGGAACTTGGCTTGGAGGGGTGAACAGACCTTTTCTGGCTGTGCTGGGTGATGTTTATGAGTACAAATAATAATTTATAAAGAGTGGCAGCTGGAATCGTCTTTATCTGCAACACAACCAGGAGGGCTCTGGACAAGGTCTTTTGGGCCTGGTACTCCAAAGGATGGGCCAAGACCTCATGTTATGTTGAAACGGAACAGGATACAATGAAAAATTATAGTGCAACCCTATAAGTGCAGCATAAATGGCCCCATCAGGGGGAGGCCCGGACAGTGCCCAACAGGCAAGGCTATCACTTCCTGCGTAACGTGCCAACACAAATATATTCAAGAGGAAAATTGCATTACCTGATATGGGTGGGCGGATCGATACAAAAATATCGCTAGTACAGATTGATACTAGTTAGAGTTTCTCCCTTCTAGGTTGAACGCATTTCATCAAAGATTAGAAATATCAGTGTTCCTTGCTGTTGCTTGTGACTGTAAACCCAACCAACACACGTGACGCGCACTCAGTACCCGCGCTAACGCCAGTCCGACTCGTGGGTCGACATTCTTTGCATGCATGAATGCCATGACTGAACCACAGCAGAGCATCGGTTTTACAGCTGAAAATGAAAACATCGCGAAATGCGATGTATGTAGGAAGGTTGTTCTCTACCTGTGCAACACCACCAATTGGTTTAAACATTTGAAAACCCACGAGAGTGTGTAACTAGTATTGACCTGTTTATGAATGCAAAAGGCAATTATAGAAGAATTATGTATGTTTCAAATAAAATAGGACTATACCCGAATTTGGCTTATAGATTCCTTATGAAGTGTTACTTCAGTGAATTTATCGGGTATTATCAGCAGCATTTTCTTAGTTATCCACTCCATTGGCTCCAGTGAAAGACTATACAGGAATTTGACCTACACGCACATACGTGTTATAACAAGGAGTATCTGTAAATCAACCCGTTCATTGTCATTTTTGCCCTCAATGTCATTAAACAGCCCAATTCTCGGAAAATCTCCTCATCTGGCAACACTGCTTACTGCTTTGTTTCTTAAATTAAGGGGCGGTCGTTCTCTCTAAACCAAAAGCAGATTAGCGCGTCTAGTTCCATGGAACTATCCGCCTACGTACGAACCTACTTCCATTTAATTTCGGTAACGTGGAAAATGTATCTCATTAGAAATAGGTGAACGTAAATTCCCGCAAATGGATAAGGCCGAGAGTAACCGAGGGCTTGATCTACCGCAAATAAACAGGTGCTTAGGGGTTTGATTCGCCTAATTTGACATACACGAATAATGTCTGTCAGCAGTGTAGGTTTTGTTCGTCATAGTTTAAAGTGGAACTGACAGCATTTGAAATCGTTGTAATTTTTTTTAAAGGTACACGCAAGCACGCAGACACACACACACACCGTAATGTGAAAACCGGTAGTTTCGCTGGACAAATATCAAAACCTGAATGTTTTGACTTCTGGGAAGTTACCAGCCTTTATCCAATAACCAGATAGGTAAGCTCATTAGTTGTTGGTCTACGAGTTTTCAGTCTCTGGGTGTGTTTTGTCATTTGTTTTGGTGCGTCTATATAGTGTTAGTAGGAACACTTCCATGGCAAGGATCAGATTGCATCAAGGCAAAAATTCTAGCGCCTTTATTTAAATGAATTATGGGGCACAATTCAGTTGTTTGGTCTTTAGTTGTTCGCGTTTGTTTGTTCGCGCAGAAAATACTTGTATTTGCAGCATTCTGTTAGGCTTTTATTCCAGAGTAATTGTCTATACACATTTCGGTTTTCCGTCTTATTTAACTATATTTAACTATTTGAAAGTGTATTTGTTAGAAATCTAGCCATAGCTGTTCTGACAAAAATAAAATGTTACAAATGTAGCCAACACTATGTTTTGAATCTATATTGTTTTGTATCATTGTAGTGTTTGGTAAATAACAGACATTACAACATGTATTTCTAGTGAAAAGCAGGATATTGACAAACTTTTACATTATTTTGGGAACTCATCTTGACGACAAAAGTAGCAAAAGAGAGCATATTGTATAGGGGGGACGGTTTTCGGCAAACTCATTTTCCTGGCTGCCAAAAATTGTCCCCCCCCTCCATCTTGGGACAGGAAGGTCTGACAAACTTCTAGATCATTTTGGTAGCTCATGGTGACCAGTAGTGTATGCAACAAAAGTTGTTTTACTCTAGTGACAAAAATTGGCCTATTGTATAGGGGGGACAGTTTTCGGCAAGCTCATATTCCTGCTTGTTTGCCTTTTTTCAGTACTCCCTACCTTTACCGTCCATTCATCTTCCATCCCTTCATGTTTAACTGGGCTTTTTAACCCCTTTAAATTTGGACTCTGGAAATGTTCTTTGGCATCAACTCTGTATTTGTACTTTTTTAAGGATGCTTGTACAGTGCAAACAATAAAACAATGAACACTAATATTAATAATTAAGGTCAACATTTGTGCAGTAATGAACATTTTAATGTGTATAATATTAATGTTATCCACATTCATGATCATTGTAAAAAAAACTAATAAAATAAATATATAGATGTACATATATACATATATACTCCCATCAAGATAGCTTCTAGCTAAATTAGGTGTGACAGGCATCACAGAGAAAGTTCTCTAATGTTTGGGGTTTTACACAGGAACGGTGGAACCATCGTGGGAAATGGTCACAGCCAATTTGAAATGTATAATGAACGGTGTTAACGCGTTAAAAAAACAAAGAATCTTCAATTAAAACAACTTCATTTTCAATACAATCTGATAATAATGCCTAAAACAACTTTACTGCTTGTACAAATTCCTATTCCAACCGTGAAATGTGTCTTTATAGGTTACTTTAACTGTCAATTATGCACTGAAACTTTCATCAGAGATTACCCAGTGAGTGTCCATCTCATTATTGTCCAACTCCCCACAGACGTGACACAGTCCGTTCAGGTCATCTAGTGAAATGTAATGCCAAGAAATAGTCAATACATCTTTACAAGCAATTTCTGAGCAACCAAATTGAATACTATGTTTTTTGTAATCAAAGTCAACCTTAAAAATAAGGATTGTAATGTTTTTTCAGATTCAGACGTTCAAATGCAGAAATTGCTTAACAATCACATTGAACATACCAGTGTTGTGGAGAAGCGGGACTGACTCTTCTCCTGATGCCAACAGCATGCATCATGCATCGTGCATCATGTTTCATCAAAACATATTCAGCAAACTGCGGAATTTGTTGTTATTGGCATTAATATTTTGCTAAATACACAATGCACACTTAAGATTCTTACACGACAAAGCTATAATATAATGAACACTTCTGTTGTAATTATATATATAATTATACCACAAAGTCTGGTCAGATATTATGGGCAATGATGTATGTGGGAACATTGAACATGTAATTTAACCTGCTAGTCGGCAATAAATTGAACATTTTCAATGAGTTCAAAAGCCTCTTCAGAACTAACCGTTTTTCGATTTTTCTCTGATTGAGAAAATTTGACAAAGAAATAAATGGTTCACCGATGGAAGCCAATGGTAAAATTATGTTGTCCTTGTCAGGCCAATATTTTTCATCGGTATAAACTGAGAGCTAATAAAGTTTGGTTTAAAAAAACAACAACATACAGAACTATGTTGTTGTTTTTAATTTGTAATTTAGATAAATCTCTTCCGAACAAGATAGCCACGGTGAGAAAGGGTGCATTCTGGACAATATCAAAACATGGAGCGCCTTTCAGACAGTAGCAGCGATAAGAAACATAGACATAACTGCTGTCAATGTCAGATGTAAACATGTACACATATTAGAATTGCAAGGACAAACTAGTTTCACTAATAACATCTGTAATACGTGCACCTGACATTTCTCATAAACCTGTACCTCGACGAATGTTTTTTAATTCCTGCGGGGCTTAGTCGGTGTATAACAAGCGCAAAATCAGTGAAGACCAGCCAAACACAATAAGCCGCTCACAGGGATGTGTCAGATCGTGTTGGCGGTTGACAAACCTTCAGGCCAAAAGATACGTTTGAATCCAATGCCTCCCGGGTTGTGGTGGAGGCAGCTGTGTAGACTACAGCACTGGCTGAAGTCAGACATTGATGTATACTGAACCTGCTCCACTCTGGCCTATTCTCTGGCCCATTAAAACAAGCCTTGTGTCGATAATGAAAGCCTATTTACAGCGTTTGTACAAGGTTTCTCAGCTTGTAGTTCCAGATATTCATACGTTTTGAATTTCACCCTTCCCATGTGGAAATTACTTGGTAATGACTTAGTTACCAATTTATCATGTTGACATTTGAAATTAGTACATACGTCTTTTAAATATATTATTTTTATGACAACAATGTCTTCCAAAACATGAATACTGTTATTTTAAAGTATATTTATTTGCATTACCTTGATACCAGTAAATACAGGTTATGTATAATAACCTCTTCAGAGCAAAGCGCAATATTAATATAAACAAATCATACTTAATTTAAGTGATGACCTGGTTAACATTGCAAGCTGTATTTTACAGTATATTATATTGCATTTAGTCAGTCATTATACTCAATAAATTGTTCACATTTCTACATTTTCGGGATTCAAATAAATAAACCATACAAACCAGTTGATAGTAAAACTTAAGTCATCATCACTTCCTGACATTTACTCCTTACTTCACAAAAGTTATTATTGTGGACACATACAGATAAATAAATAGATATTTCATTCCTTATACACTAACACAATCTGACATAAAACAACAGAATAAGTATGTATATATATGATCGATGTGTAGAGTCCTTCCTCCAATTTGTGTTCCATTCTTTTGAAGTTATTGAATCTAGTCCTAAAGATGAATCTTCCACTTACAGGTTCCGGCAAGGGGGGGGGCTGATATGGGAGCCATTTCATCAAAACCCAAGGCTTTGTTTTTCTTCTACCTGAGGTAAGGCTGTTATTCCATTTATATGCACATGAAAAATAACATGAGTCCCAAACTTCATCTTTAAGTTGCAACTTTTCTTTTTTTCCATGAGTCCCAAACTGTATCCTTGAGTTTGTCCTTTTCTTAATGGCTGATCTTCACCTACTTGTGTCTAGTCTTCTCTAGAATGTTCTTGGCCTTCACGCTTTGCCTTCTAGACCTTCTTTTTATCTTCTTTGTTTACCTCCTTTGTGCCTTTTCAGGAAATTCTTTAGTTTGAACCTCAGGCCGCAATGCCCGGACGAGGAGCTAAAAGGAAAGAACAACAAAAGCAGATTTAAAATGTTGTAATAATTTAACAGACTGACATTTTATTCTGAACTTGCGTCCAATAAGCAGCTTTGATCGTTATAAGTAAAAACCCAACTTCACATGAATTAATACTTTACATTATTACAGTATGACCAAAAAAGATGTACAGACAGCAGATGCACAGATCTATAGCACAGAATGATCTAAGCAGAATATATGACAACATCATCCGTTAACAGATTGAACCGGAAGGTTTGTAAAGCTTGTTATACTGTCAACATAGCAGCAACCTGTTCAGCCCATTCATCCACCTCTCACATGTACTCACCATTCATCCTGGGTGGAGGTCTGTTTGTTTGCTTTCATCCACTCCCCTTCCTCCTCATGCTCCTTCTCTTGTCTGTCTGTTATCTTGTCCCAGATGTCTGTGTTTATCAAAAGGGATCCAGCGATGGGGAGACTGGCCCTGGTACATGTGATCCAGCGGCACAGTGGGCAACACACCGTCAGCAGGCCGCTCTGGAGCCTGGACATCGCCTGGAGGCACTGCCCACAGAAGGTGTGTTTGCAGTGGAGCATCCGAGGGATCTTGTCATTGCGGCAGTAGGACTGGAGGCAGACGCAGCACTCCATGTCTTCATCCTGTAGTCCGGTGTCTGGTTGGCTGGAATGGGGTTGGATGGATGGACACATGATGGTCGCTTTCTTGGAAGATTCTCAGTCAAGAAATAAACACTCTGATTTAACTTTCTGTGGATGTGGCTTGTCTGACACAGAAAACCAATTATAATTCTGTTTGCTTTGGGCTCTCTTTTAAGTATTAGGGGAGGTGTCTTCGTTCTTGTGTCTCCCATAACGAGGCGGCCCTCAAGCACAGATTAAGCAATTCCTAAGAAACAAATCCAGGAAACCTGAATGCACTTCGGTTTAATTTCCTTTACTGAGTAACTTGTTGCTTCTGTTTTTTTAATGGAATGTTCCTCGTCTGGTCCTATTACCTGTGTGACTCATTGTTTGGATTCAGGTGTATGATAAGAAATTCTAGCTACCATGAACAAAGACTAAACTGTAAGCAGCCTGATTCTTTTTCCTTCCATGTCGGCCTTTTGACAATGCATATGTAACATTTTAGATTTCTTCTGTTCCAGAGCTGATCGGATTTTTGAAAGGCATTTTAGTAAAGAAACAAGGATCCATCCTGGGTGGCCCATATGAATGCCCCCTGTATTACCTGGCGTGTGTGTAGCAGCAGTGTGTGTAGCAGCAGCTCAATGGAGACATGGAAAAGCTTAAACAAACACTTCCTTGAACGTTCTGCAAGCTACCTTGCAATCGCCCGTAACACATTATAACTGCATGCATTCAATACACTCACACATTAACACAGACCACACAAGCCCATACCTGCAGTAACGTTTTGCCATGGCGTCATTTATTATTCACCCCTGCAGCAATTTCCAAACGATGGAAATGTATGTCACGGGCTTCTCCATTGCTCACGTGTGTCACGCTAATCGGAAGCCAGAATTGCGCCATTCCAGGGATTTATCGTAACAGTGGAGGCTACACTGCCTTATTGGCAATGGGCAGTCACGCGAATGCTTAACTGCGTCATTCCACATATTGGTAATGTGTTTTTCTTAATGTCACAACTCCTACAGTGACAAAAGTACAATGCCTGTGTTCACTGAAGGAAACATTGTCTGGCCCAGGCTACGTTTCCAGTGGTGTCATTCCTGTTGGGACTTGTCTGAATTGTCTGCGGACATGTTTTCAGTATTTGTTTGCGTTGGTCCCAGACACTTTCACCAAATTCTGAGAGGCCGCAAGATCCCTCAGCGCGACGTGGACGTCCAGCACAATCACATGGAAGTTTTCGCTGGGGGAGCCCTCGAGTGGATGTTCAGCAGGAAACACGGCATTAGGGGCTAAGTCCATCAGAGCGACGTGGACTTGGGGAGCCGTCGAGTGGATTTTCGAGGCGAACGGACGGGCGATGAGTGATGTGGGGTTCTCGGCAGAGGGGACCAATCAGGACAGTCAGCAAAAAAGTCTGCATTCCAATTTTTTTCATTAAGTCCAAGTTTGGTCACATACAGTGGAGAATAAACATATTTGATCCCCTGCTGATATTGTACGTTTTCCCACTGACAAAGAAATGATAAGTCTAGAATTTTAATGGTAGGTTTATTTGAACAGTGAGAGACAGAATAACAACAAATAAATCCAGAAAAACGCATTTCAAAAAAGTTATGAATTGATTTTCTTTTTACTTAGTGAAATAAGTATTTGGCCCCTTTGCAAAACATGACTTAGTACTTGGTGGAAAAATCCTTATTGGCAATCACTGTTATTTATATTTAAAAATGCAATAAAACTTCAGCTTACAGTATGGTTCAGTCGAGTCGATAGAAGGTAGTTTGTGTTTTATTAAACCATGTTCTATGTAATAAAAAAAATGTTGTAGGCTATTATCTTATTAGAATCTCTTTTTATTATGAAATGGCTGACTCGAGTTAGACAGGATGCAGTTGATGTGTCCAATTTTATGATCAGATTTTAGAAGTAGTTTTCCATTTAATCTCACACGTATTTTCAAAAACTAAAGTCAAAGGTTGAGAAATAGCTTCTTATGAAGTTTGAGCTGTGTGCTGGGTAAAGATTATGACACTTCACTTGGTATCATCATGAATCATTACACAGGTAGAATCACTCCGGCTACATAACAACTTAACTTTATTATTTTATAGGAAATTATTAATATTAGCCATTAAAATGACATAGTTTCACTTTCACTTAACAACATTCATGTTCACTATTTTAAAACTTTTAATCAAATATTAATTTAGGCTTTTAATTTAGCATGTATTAATTTCCAAATTGGTATAATATATACTATACTATATACACATTTATTATTAATTATATTTCTGACATTAACGAATTTACTGTATCATATCTTATCCAGAGTAACTTACAGTAAGTGCAATGATTTTACTCATACACTGTTCACAGTATTTATATGAACAAATCCCTTTATTTACAATATATTGTATTGCATAAAGTACACTTTACACATAGTATGGTACAAATTCAAGATCGGATACTGTTTAGTGTATTATTCAAAGTATAAAGTTCACAGTATTTACACATTATTGGGATCCAAATAAAAAACAATACAAAACCAAATAACACCTGTGGTTGATGAGGATCCATCATGCTTCATTATGGAAACGTTACAGCCTCACACGATCTCACCTGAACATCTTAGAACATCATTCACCAAACCGTCTAATATTGTTTTCCATGTCTGCCTGCCTGGCCATCTATTCATTTATCTGTTCCTCTAAGCCAAAAGTGCAAGTTGTAGTTCACAGAAACGAGGAATTATTTAAGATAGAGGGATGGTTACAGTAGATAGATGATAAAGGTATTTTGAAACTTTGCTAACACTTTTTTTACATACACAAAACAAAGACATCATCAACACATTTATCTATCCAAAATATGAGTGCAATACTTAGTTCAGAAAAAGATGAAATATGTTCTTGGAGATGGATGGATGGATACAGTAGATGTCTTATTTCCTTCACTTTTCTCTCCTCCCCTTCTCTGTTTCCAGTCACCGGTGTCTCAGGAAACTCTTCAGCTTGAACCACAGGCTACGTTTCCCAGACGACCGGCTTGAAAGAAGGAACGGAACAGAACAGATAGTAATTTAAACCAACTCTTAGATGCTCACTAATACTCATCATCCAAACAATAGGGAAGCAGAGAGAGATAGAGGAAGAGAGAGAGAGAGAAAGAGAGAGAAAGAGAGGGAGCGCATACATCCATCTCTGCAGATAGTACTCACCATTCACAATGGGTGGAGGTCTGTGTCTGTTTGTTTGCCGTCATCCACAAGTTCTCCCCTTCCTCCTCATGCTCCTCCTCTTGTCTGTCTGTTATCTTGTCCCAGATGTCTGTGTTCACCCACAGGGATCCAGCGATGGGGAGACTGGCCCTGGTACATGTGATCCGGCGGCACAGTGGGCAACACACCGTCAGCAGGCCGCTCTGGAGCCTGGACATCGCCTGGAGGCACTGCCCACAGAAGGTGTGTTTGCAGTGGAGCATCCGAGGGATCTTGTCATTGCGGCAGTAGGACTGGAGGCAGACGCAGCACTCCATGTCTTCATCCTGTAGTCCAGTGTCTGGTTGGCTGGAATGGGGTTGGGTGGATGGACACATGACGGACTGTTAGAGTGCCAGAGGAATTCTAGAGGGAGAGAGAGTGTTTTGACACCAACAAGGAAACCTCTTTAGAGGGCAATATTGGTATAGATTTGCTGGTATAGATATGATCTGCATTATGTTTAAATTAAAGTCACAGAAACTAATATTTTCATATCTCAACTCAGACTGACATATTTTTTGTAAGGTAATAATCAATATATAATAAAACAGACGTACTGTATAACCTCCATTGCTTTCCCATTTAGACACATCCCTTTAAACACTGCCAAAAATATAGATTTTACTTACTTTACTTGATTTTCAGTCCAGCAAATAACTATCTAATGATGCTACTTTATCCGTGGATACGTGAGTGACTGAGAAAAGTGGTTGTCTCTGTTCGTCATCTGTTTGCAATCTTTTAAAGCTGTAGGTTTGTTTTTTCTTGCCTCATCTGATAAGCTAAGGCAGTTAAGTTCTCTGGAACTGGTCAAACATTACCACCCGGTAAATAATTCACACTCATCAAAATAATGAAGAGGCACTCTGATTGCCATGTCCTTGACAGACACTTCTAAGGTATCAGGACCGTTCCATGGAAGTGCTACTTAAAATAAATAAGGGAACACGCAATCATAACAGTTTAACACCAAGTCAATAAAACTTTAGAGTCATATATCTTTCTAGTTAGGAAGCATAAGCAAATGTGAATCAATGTAACCAGATTTGGTGCAAATAAAAGTGACAACAGGTACCCTGGAGGATCAGAATCAGAATGAGCTTTATTGCCAAGTCCATTTTCACATACAAGGAATTTGGTGCTATGCTGCATGACTGGAAAAACACAGTAAGTAGAATGAGGTAAAAAAATATATAAATTACAGTAAATATAAAAGGTGCAAACATTTACTTAATAAGTGGAAAAGTGTAATGTGCAGGAAGGAAGTCCAGAGAAGTGCATTATAGTAATGCATTATGTAGAATTTAAGTTATGAGTTTAAGTTATGAGTTTAAGTTATGGGGCAGAGGGTGCCAGTGGGGGTCGTCTGGCCTGGTTGATGAGGCAGGCTGCCGATGGGAAGAAGCTGGTCTTGAGGCGTGAGGTGTTGGTCCTTATGGACCGTAGCCTCCTGCCAGATGGGAGTGGCTGAAACAGTTTGTGTCCAGGGTGGGAGGGGTCAGCCACAATCTTTCCAGCGCGCCTCAGGGTCCTGGTGGTGTACAGGTCCTCGAGGGATGGCAGATTGCAGCCAATCACCTTCTCTGCAGATCTAATGATACGCTGCAGTCTGCTCTTGTCCTTGGCAGTGACAGCAGTGTTCCAGATGGTGATGGAGGAGGTGAGGATGGACTCAATGATGGCTGTAGATGTGCACCATCAATGTGTTTGGCAGGTTGAACTTCTTCAGCTGCAGCTGGAAGTACATCCTCTGCTGTGCTTTTTTTGGTAATGGATGTGATGTTTTGTTCCCACTTGATGCCCATGAAGTGGAAGGACTCTGCAATAGTGACTGGGGAGTCACACAGGGTGATGAGGACGGGTGGGACTGGGTTCTTCCTAAGACCATCTCCACTGTCTTCAGAGCGTTGAGCTCCAGATTGTTCTGTCGGCACCAGTTCACCAGGTGGTCGATCTCCCACCTGTAGGCGGTCTCATCCCCACCAGAGATGAGTCCAATGAGGGTGGTGTCATCCGCAAACTTCAGGAGTTTGACGGATTGATGACTGGAGGTGCAGTAGTGTGTACAGGGAGAAGAGCAGAGGGGAAAGGACACAGCCCTGAGGGGACCCAGTGCTGATGGACCGGTGATCGGAGACATGTTTCCACAGCTTCACGCGCTGCAAGTGTAAGACATCCCCAAAAAAGGGAATAGTTTTGCAGTTGGTGGCTACAAACAATTGCTCTCTCCAGTCCTTCCCGGCTGTTTCTTCTCTAGTTTTGCTCTTGGAAACATGAGGTGGTACCTGCAGACCATTCAGGTAGCACAGCTCCTCCAGGATGGCACATTCATACGTGTTGTTGCAAGAAGGTTTGCTGTTTCCCCCCAAACAGTCTCAAGTGCGTGTGGGAGACACCAGGAGACCGGGTTAAGGCACCAGGGCAGACGCTGTGCGGCTCAACTGGCATTCGCCAGGGAGCACCGCGATTGGCAGATCTGCCATTGGTGACCCATTCCGTTCACAGACGAGAGCAGGTTCACACTGAGCCCAAGTGACAGACATGAAAGTGTCTACAGGTTTTGGTTTTTTGCTGTTAATTGGTTCCCAGTTCAGACCTACACAACCAGGTGAGGGTTGGAACCATCCAATTAGTGACCTAATTAATCAATCAAGTACAAGGTGAGACTGGAAACCTGCAGACACTCGGCCCTCCATGGAACCCATTTGACACCCCTGCCTTAGTCAACGGTACCCCGACTGCTGTTAGGTACCAGGATAAAATCCTCAGACCCGCGTCAGACCTTACGCTGGTGCAGTGGGCCCTGGGTTCCTCCTGGTGCAGGACAATGCCTGGCCTCGTGTGGACACAGTGTGTAGGCAGTTACTGGATGACATAGGCATTAATGCACTTAACTGGCCCTTGTGTTTCCCAGACCTGAATATGATAGAGAACCACTGGTACATCGGTGCATCCGCCACCACCAAGTGGCGCCACAAACTGTCCAAGAGCTCATTGATGCCCTGATCCAGGTCTGGGAGGAGGTCCCCCAGAACACCATCCACCGTCTCATCAGTTGTGGGGAGTGCATCCAGGCATGTGGGGGCCAAACACACTACTGAGTCACATTATAAGTTACTGTGATGAAATGTACACAAGTTGGAATAGCCTGTGTTATCAATTGTTTACTTTTATTTTTGGTGTGTGAGTGTGTTTGATTCCATTCCATTGATTTGGATTGTTATCAACCGTTGTTTTGCCATTTTGTTCTTAACGAATTACACAACGTACAATAATTTTGATTTTATATATATTTCCTTTCCTAGACCAAATGTGTGATTTAAGTTTTCCCTTATTTTTGGGGGGTTGGATTAACATAAATCACTTCCACTGAATCTTCCAGAGTGTTATTATGTTGCCTTTTGCCTGGCAGTGTTTATCACGAGTGTATTTTTTGTTCCATTCCTGTCTTCTCTCTTTTACCACTGTCCAGGTATTTAATTATGGCACTTATACCTTAGACTCCCAGAGCGTCATCCACTGATTTACTGCTAAACCGAAATTCGAAAGCAATCATAAAATAAAACTCACCTAGCACACAACATTCTCGTAACATTAACGAATGGTTCACACAACGTTCCCATGACATTGACACGTTTTGAGAAAAATAACTTTAATCCAGTTAGGAAGAATCACATGGTTTTCAAAACTTCAAATCACCAACTTAAATAAAGTCCTTTACGCTGAATGTCACAACTTCTACGCAACATTTGCCTGTGGTTTCAAACCAAGAACCTTCCAGACACAAGTACATTCTATAACTATCCATAAAACAACTTAGGTGGCTGTTTTCGTAATAACACACAAAATCAGTAAAGAAAAGTGTTTTTTTAGAACAACTACATATTTTACCTTAAAATCCTTTTACGAGGCCCTTTCTTTTATACTTTTTTCTTCAACTTCTGACATTTCATCTCTATTTTATTTGTTTAGTGGGGAAATGGCCTTTTACTCGCCTAATAGTATTTAGACATTTAGCTGGAATCGAGAGAGCGCCATTTTCAACCACATTCAGACTGTTGACAAATTAAAGGAAAAACCTTTGTAATTGAGGGTGTTTTTGCTCTGCAACTCCACTCTAATATCCCAACGGTCTGTTCTTGCAGACAAACTCAGATCATGTCCTGCATTTACATTGTCAGTCACATGATAAATAGTTGCGCTTCTGTTTTTCCTTACGTGCCGCAGTAATGCACGAGCGTCACTGTCATCGAATAAGATAACGATCCCTTATTCCAAGCAACTCAGGTCCTTTCCTCTTGCCATCTCGATCCAATATATCAAGGTCAACTGGTCCACGCCACAGATCAGGAGAGGAGGTTTTACATACATGTGTCATGCAGTACACCTGTGTAGAAGCTGTCTCTACACACTGTGAGTTCGCCACCTGCCAAATCTATGCTATTGCGGCTATGTTTTTGCCGGACCGAGGGCACTTTATTTTGTAATGGATGAACTGCAACTGACATGTCTAACGTAACAAATGGCTTGAGCTGTCGAACTGTGTCGCACCCAGGAAGAGCAGGTTAGAGTTAAAGTAAAGTATGTGCATTTTATTTTATTGACAAACAAGTAGTATGCATATATTTTTTCCAACACCAATGTTAGTATACAGACAACTACAAAAGATTCTGCGGAAATTGTAACGTGTGGTAGAAGTCGCACCCAGCTGTATCTGGTGTCAAACTGTGTACTGGCAGTAAGTTAAATCAGATAAAGCTGCATAACGCCTAATAGCAGGTAAAAAAAAAAAAAGCAAGTTGTTTCCCTGCTCTAACACACTTCTTCAGACATCGGAACTGTGGGTTTGAGAGAGCGGTCTCACCGGTGCTTTGCCAGCTGAACTAGAGCCGACGTCATGTTGGGGCGCCACTCCGTACATGTTGCTAGATAAACGGCGCTCAGTCTGTTTTGTTTACACAAAAACGTGAATATTCCCTAAACCATGCAACGAAACCTTTTACAATAAATACTTATGCAATCTGAAACGAGACACACATTTTGATACATGTCATGTCTCCGTAGTGCAAGAACTAGAAGGCAATCACGCGCACGCGCACACGATTAAACAAAATAATCTACACAATTGTGTCTCATTTCCCCCAACTGTGTCGTGGAGGAAATGAGGAACGACTTTACCGAAGACCAAGTCAAACTATTTGTCTTTTCTGTAGCAAGCCTAATTAATAGATGCTTAGTTTTTCATTCGGAATATGATAGCTGTTTGCAATAGAGGACGTATTCAGTATTAGTATTACGTTCCGTGTCTGTGTATACTTCACGTGAGAATGTGGCCCAAACTCATTGAGACAACTTGCCCCAAACTGTGCAAATGTTGGCTAAATCTCCCCATAGGACTGCAGCTAAAGTTTTAAGTTATCGCTACCTCTACTCAATACAAAATTAGAATTTTGAACATTCATGTTTAACATTTTATGCAAAAAACATTGTTAAGTGCCAATTTTATTTTGTACGTTTGATACACAAATGATGTTCCAGTGACTAGATTTTGGATGAGCACAGGAACAGCCCATTGGCCACTTCTCACAACAAAGCTGTCGTTGGCCCATGAAATAACTCCTCTTCCAACCCACTCATTTTCTTACCAGTCATATCTCCTCGCAGCCCCGCCCAACGAGGCGTGCCTACATTCTCCTGTTTCCACATGCTTACCACATGCTTACCACTGAAACAAAGGCAAGCCCTGGCCCTTTGCCCGTAAATGTTTACAGTTCAATGCCCTCCATTCATGCGAGAGGCTTGTTTTTATTTTTTGGAATAATCTAGAACTTCCATCGAAAAACACATTAACATGGGGGGGGGGGGGGGGGGGGGGG
>JACXGK010003230.1:28699-46781 GCA_016801125.1 Novumbra hubbsi | reverse complement strand
AAGCACGCAAGGAGAACAAGACTTTTATCGTGGAGTTTTCCTTCTTGTGTTGTCTTGTGTGAACTACTTGTACCCTTAGTCTGCAGTTTTTCACTCTTGTCACACAAGGAGGAAGGAGGATGCGCGCAAGGAAGACAAGACCTTCATCGTGGAGTTTTCCTTGTGTTGACTTGTGTGAGCTACTTGTACCCTTAGAGGCTGCAGTTTTTCACTCTTGTCACACAAGGAGGAAGCAGGACGCGCGCAAGGAGGACAAGACCTTCATAGTGGAGTTTTTTTTCTTGTGTTGACTTGTGTGAGCTACTTGTACCCTTAGAGGCATTATGCACTGTTGGCTAATACACTCTATCTAAGCCCTTTTTTAATAAAAGGTCCCCCAAATAAAATTTATTGTTGTTTTTATTTAGTGAGCCACTTGTATCCTAAGAGGCAACAGTTTTCCACTCATGTCACACAAGGCGTAAGAAGAGAAGCGCGCAAGGAGGACAAGACTTTCATTGTGGAGTTTTCCTTCTTGTGTGGACTTGTGTGAGCTACTTGTACCCTTAGAGGCTGCAGTTTTTCACTTTTGTCA
The DNA here is from genome assembly GCA_016801125.1 of Novumbra hubbsi. Taxonomy (NCBI): domain Eukaryota; kingdom Metazoa; phylum Chordata; class Actinopteri; order Esociformes; family Umbridae; genus Novumbra; species Novumbra hubbsi. The sequence continues at coordinate 46,207 of JACXGK010003230.1, read as the reverse complement.
CACAAGGAGGTAGAAGAGAGGCGTGCAAGGAGGACAAGACCTTCATTGTGGAGTTTTCCTTCTTGTGTTGACTTGTGTGAGCTACCTGTACTCTCAGAGGCAAACAGTTTTTCACTCCTCTTGTCACACAAGGAGGAAAAAGAGAAGCATGCAAGGAGGACAAGACTTTCATCGTGGAGTTTTCCTACTTGTGTTGACTTGTGTGAACTACTTCTACCCTTAGAGGCTGCAGTTTTTCACTCTTGTCACACAAGGAGGAAGCAGGACGCGCGCAAGGAGGACAAGACCTTCATAGTGACGATTTTTTTCTTGTGTTGACTTGTGTGAGCTACTTGTACCCTTAGAGGCTGCAGTTTTTTATTCTTGTCACACAAGGAGGTAGAAGAGAGGCGTGCAAGGAGGACAAGACCTTCATTGTGTTTACCTGTGTGAGCTACTTGTACCCTTAGAGCAGGGGTGGGCAAACTACGGCCCGCGAGGCTGTCCCATCCGGCCCACTGAATGCACTTTTCTGGCCTCCAAATCAATGATGATTAACACATTACAAAAACAAATGTGGCCCTCCATTTCATTTCCAAATCCTGATGTGGCCCCCGAGCCAAAATATTTGCCCACCACTGCCTTAGAGGCTTCATGCACTTTTGGCTAATACAGTTATCTAAGACCATTTTAATGTAAGAGGTCTTGGAGTGTTTTGAAATGCATCTTCCAATGTGAGCCACATTTACCCTAAGACGCAACAGCTTTTCACTATTGTCAACCAAGGAGGAATGCTCACGGCAGAAAAGAACATCTTTGAGCTCCTATCTTCTTTTTTTACTCAGCGTGTTGTGCCTTTAGAGGCTGCATTTGTTCACCTAGCTTACCCAAGGTAGATGGAGGATGCGGGGACCATAATCTGTACAACCAGATGGATGCAAGGCTTCTTCTGTGGGATGATCTGCCAATTGAGGTAGAGACTCAGTGCAAACCTTTAAATGTCTACTTATGACTCTTCTTTTCAGCATGTTCTATGATTAAGTGTGTGGATTTTCTTCCTGCCTGTTGGGCCCTGTCCGGGGTTACGCTTGGATAGGGCTACAGTGTCCCTGGACCACCTGTCTAAGTCACGTGGTGTTTACGCTGTTGTGTTATCATGCTAGGTAAGAAAGTAACATGCGTCTCTTACTTTTGTTCCTGTTTTGTTAATACTTAGGAGGACATGATCCCTTGGACCACACTGCTGGACTACCCGGCCAAAGGACTTCTAGCTGTCCTTGTCCAAAGTTCTGGTTTTGCTGCAGCTCAGGTTGCTACTGACGATTCCAGCTTCTACTGCTCCAACCCCACCTGATTTTCCCTGTTTTTCCATCTGGTCTAGCTGCTGACTTGGATTCTGTTTATGGACACAGCCCACATGCATTTATTAGTTATTATAATATGTAATATTCACCCAGCACAGCCAGAAGAGGACTGGCCATTCCTCAGAGTCAGGTTCCTCTCTAGGTTTCTTCCAAAGTTTCAACCTATTAGGGAGTTTTTCCTAGCCACTGTGCAACTAAACAGTTATTGCTTGCTCTTTGGGGTTTCAGGCTGGGTGTTTGTAAAAGCACTTTGTGACAACTTGTTAAAGTTGAATGTTTTGTGAAATACATTTGATCGTGGAGTATTCCTTCCTTGTGTTGACTCTAAATAAGTTACCTGTGCCCTAATAGGCATGCATTTGCATTTGTTCACTAAGATCAAACAATTAGGAATTATGAAGTGGCGCGCAGGGAAGAAAATAAAATGTTTTAGTTTAATTCCTTGTGTTGATTTTTGCTCAGCTATTTCTAAGTGGCTGCACTGACTCCATTCAGTTTGCATGGAAACTAAGGAGTAGTATTGTTTCTGTAGTAAGCAACTTGTAGTAAGTGACTTGTAATAAGCTGTGCCCTTTGAGGCTGCATTTGATCATTGAGGTCCCACAAGTAGAAAAAAGGGAGGAATAGACCTGCATCTTCCTTGTGTTGCCTATTAGTGAGCTATTTTTGCCTTAAGTGGCAACATTGGCATGACTCTGGTCACAAAAGAATTAAGGATTAGCAGTTTGTAGGCTTTCCTCCTTGTGTAGCTCTGGTCCTGCTTAACTTCACCCTTAGTTGTACCTAACTCCACCCTGGTCATGCATGGCTCCACCCTGCTCCTGCCTGACTTCCCCTGGTCCTGCCTGACTCCACCCTGGTCCTGCCTGACACCACCCTGGTCCTGCCTGACTTCACCCTGGTCCTGCCTGACACCACCCTGGTCCTGCCTGACACCACCCTGGTCCTGCCTGACACCACCCTGGTCTAGCCCGACACCACCCTGGTCCTGCCTGACACCACCCGGGTCCTGCCCGACACCACCCTGGTCCTGCCCGACACCACCCTGGTCCTGCCCGTCTCCACCGTGGTCCTGCCTGACACCACCCTGGTCCTGCCCGACACCACCCTGGTCCTGCCCGACTCCACCGTGGTCCTGCCTGACATCCCCTTGGTCCTGCCTGACACCACCCTGGTCTAGCCCGACACCACCCTGGTCCTGCCTGACTCCACCCTGGTCCTGTCTGACACCACCCTGGTCCTGCCTGACCTCACTCTGCTTCAGTTCCTGTTTGGCCATTGATCGGTAAGCAAATCATTTACCATGTACAATGCCAAATTCAAACATAAAAACAGTGTTAATCCATGTTCTATTCTAATCATCTACTGCACATCTTCGCCTCTTTTCTCCTTTAAGGGGATGGATGTAGCATTTGGTCCAGCCAAAAAGACTGGAATGCAATGGAAGTCCAGCCAAGAAGGCCTGTAAAACTGTATCACCCAGGCACCGCTGACAGAGTCAGGAAGCTGATTCAAATCAGCAATACATCTAAAATGACTATAATAAACAGTTGTGTGTTGTAAAAAATCAATTACATTGGTGGACATTTTATATAATTCTAAAGTTTACAGAACCAGCACTGATCTCAACGTGTAAAGTATTAGGCTATCCGGTATTTTTTTGTAAGACTTATTCAGCATTTTAATTAATAGTATGTTGGTAATGTTGACTACCAGGCAGCCCAACAAGTTCCTGATTGTCACATATCTGGATGGTGAACTCACTGTCACAGCAACTTGTTTGCAATGTCACACTTGTCCAATAGGTGTCAGTATTTTCAAATGGTAACGTTAAAAACAGGCAAAAATCCTGAAAGGTCCTCCAGGTTACAACCCACAGGTCAGCCTACTGTACCAAACAGCACGCTGGGGAACACAGATACTTATTTCAGGTATGGGCCAAAACTGGTTATAAATGCCCTTCTTACATCAGCCACTCTATACCGAGCCTAAAATCCCAGAGAAAAACACAAGGGGCTCGGGGAGGGGAACTTTTAGAAGTTGTTAGGTGAAGAGTTAACTGAGACGTTTCTTCCCTCGCACCTGACTTGTCCTCTAACAAACAAGCTTTTTGTTGATCCAGTGAAAAACCCAGTGGGAGCAGTGTATTAAAGAAAACCAATTGAGAGACATTTAAATAAGTGTCACTGATTTGTGAATATTGATAAGCAGTTATAGAAGATGAATTAATGACATTTTGCTTGAAAGTAATATAAAGTGAATTGATGTTTGGATTCACGTTATTACTTAATGTCGTTCTTGTAGGGACAAAGTCAGTTATTTCTAATTCCATGTGAATAGAAGGATGTTTACTTGAGACTTATGTATGTAAACATAGGTGCGTATTAGTGGCAGCATGTCCCTGTTTTGAGTAAGTCATGTCCCAGTGCAGAACGTGTTGTTTAGATCATGCTTGTGTGTATACACTGGAATGTAGGCTGCTTATACAGCTGGTGGTGATATCCATGTGCAGCGGCTTGTAGAGCACTGACATGCACTGGCAGCTGTCAATGCACCTAGCCAACTAGCTTGTATGCTATCATCTCATGGGCCACATGTTCACATAAACATGGACAGTCAGATTCAAGACCATCTGTGTCCTTCTTTGACTAAAGTGAGCTTTTTGCGTACCTTGTACAGTGGCAAAGCTCTAACCGGGTAAAGGTATGTTCCGATTCTCCATTTGGGTGCGTGTGTGTGGTTCTTTTACAGGCTATGGATTGAGACTGGTTTCCAGTGCGATGTGCTGCTTTATTTGTTTTTGTATAAGAAAGGCCCACATTTATTATAGTGAAAGAATCACTCCTGACCTGATTTCCACCATGCCAAGCTGGCTGTTTTTTTAGAAGAGCAGCTCTCTGTAACATACCGTTTATGTTTCCGTGTTCCGCCACTTGGTGGTGCAACTGTACACATTTTAGTCATTTAGCTTAGTTGCCTGTATCCTGATGTGGGACAATAAATCACACATGTTATGGAGACCGGTATGGGGGGGAAATACCATGAAACTAAAGCAGCTGAAAAGATAAATAACTTAATTTACTGGCTTATTTCTGGTGTTATTAAAGCATATTCTTCTGTAACCGTTGCAACCAGGCCAGTTGTACTTGAGTTAGCAAATATTTAGGCCGGTCCATATGTTCCCACAACTCTTATGAGCTGTTGAAAACAGTTCACACTTGGAGGGGTTCAATTTGAATTCACAATGACAACAGCTCAACTGGATGAAGAAACTATATTTTATAGTGCTCTTGAATGTGCTTATTATCCATTTTGTGTGAGTCTTAAGTATGAGATGACTCTGAATGGTCAGAGAAAAGCAGCAATGTTTAGGGAGACCATTCTATTACATATACTTCATGACATCCAAGTGTAATTAATGGATTTGCATGTTTCGTTCTCTGCGAATAGACACTGTGGAAATGCATTATAGGTGAAAGGTCGAGTGGCAGGTGGTGCTTCTCTGACAATGACCGTGTATTTGATAAGTGGTGTATCTCTCTGTGTGTGTGTGTGTGTGGTCAGTAATGGACACTGAATCGGTTACTACGGACGTGATTGATAACAGCAGCAGTTGTGCCACAGAAAGACTGCCTGTGAAGCCCAAACCAATTAACCAAGCCCAAACCAAGAATTAATTGGGACATTGTGTTTTGTGTGACCATTAATTCTATCAAGCTGGAAATATGAACTGCTATTTGTACAAAGCAAACATGGCTACCCTGATAGCAAGTAGTTCTATTTCATCATAAACATAGCTAAATGAGCTTTATATACAAGTTCAGAATGCCCAGTGGATCTTAACTGACTAGAGCCAAATTAGACTGATGACAGACCTCAGTGAGCTGGGATGCACTTAAACTGCTTTTCATAATGCAGCAGATGCTCTTCTCCAGAACAACAGTCATAGTAAGTACATTTGTTCTCAGGTTACAGATAATCAGCGACGTCACTGCTGGTGGAGAAAGATTGAAGTATGTGTTTCCTCTACAGTCTCCGTATTAATGATTTTATTTGAATGTGCACGTGGGGCTTGCGTGCCCACAAAACTACTTTTCCATAGCTTTTCATTTTATTCACTCAAGGACAGAAAGAATCCGGTCATGTTTGCCTGTGTGCCCACTCTTTTCTTTACCGGCTCCCATCCAGTCTGAGGACCTGTTCATTAGGCTTTCACACATTTCACACACAAGTCCAGATAGCTCCCCATTGACACAATTTAAGCCTAATGAACATGACCCAAATTCTGAGCAAGGTATTTTTTTTCGTAGTAGCCTCTTGGCCTTAACCAAACAGCGGATTGTGGGGGGGTGTCCATCGTTGTCCACGGTGATGAGACAGCGAGAATGAGGGGGCTGCTGGGTAATCTGTTGGGAGTATAAACACAGGCCCAGAAAGGGCAGTGGAATGTCTCTGCAGTGAGAGCTGGAAGGCGGGTCATTGAGAGGCCATGGCAGGTGGTATACATCAGCAACAAGCAGACGTCCCCCCCACTAACTTATCCAAATAAGAGCCGGGCGCTGCGCTCTATCTACGTGAGGAGGAGACCGCGGAGTGGGCGAGTTTGTTTTCTTCCGCTCCGCTCAGTCCTCTACAGAAGAACCAAAAGAAACAAGCGTTAGTATGTGACGCCGAACATGGGACGGGAATGTTGATATTTTCAAAGACCTTGATCCCGAGGCGGCCTCCGCTGATATCGAGAACTCGCGTCGCGAATCTGATGGCAGATCGGAACTGGTTTACGTTGTAGGACACCACTGGAGAAACGCATGGTCAGATGGAGGAAAAACGTTTTAATCTTTTTAATCAGCTATGGTTGATTAATGTCAGGATCTTAATTAAGGCTTACGAATAAATGAACACAATATGTGTTATGGGTCTGAACAATAAACGTTGGTGTTATTACTTGCACTGACTGGGGCACGATCCAAAACATCACTTGAGTCTTTACTGTCGTTTGATCATAACAAATCATCCACTGCAATAATTTTAACAGAATTAGAGATTGGGGCTCAACAACGTTCCTATAATTGACTACAAGTGACAGACATATGTCCCGGTGCATATGTGCACCATAAATAGATGGTGAATGAGGACTGGTTTTCTAGGACGTTGAAGATAATTAGGAAGTCGACAACGTGACCTAGTATGGTGAGGTATTAACCGACTGTTGGTATAGGCAGATGATCACATGGTTGGATGGTGTCCTTCAAGGCTGCCATCACACAGGCCTGCTTTGTTCTTTCGGCTGTGAGGGCCGGCCATTGAATTGTTTCAAAATCACATTTATCAAATTAAATATCCAGGAATAAAACAATTATTAAATAGAACCTAAATAAGTGTGGAGCTGATGATATCCTATATTGGCATCAATGTCCTAAAATTATGTTTTGGCAATATTTTAAATGCTGACTTAAAATGTCTGTATAAGTTGGATTTATAAGCTCTTCCTATTGCCCACCATGATTAATAAGTTGTGTATCAGCTCTTGCAAGTGTACCCAGCTGAAGGTCGTTTTACTAAAGAATTTACTCATCATTAAATGTGATGTCGTCACTTAGGCTTTGGCCAGCCATATAACGCAACAACAACACTCCCATGTGACAAGTCACTGGCAAGAAAATAATCTCAAACGTGACCCTTTAAACCCTTTAGTAGAATCACAACCATCCTCGCCTCTCACTCTGTACCTGGAACACTCACACGGCTGATTAAGGTTGACTGAGCGTCTGAAGTGAAACAACAGCGTTCTTCACTTCTCTGGCTCTCCTCCTCCAAGCCTTCTCCAGGAAGGTCTGTAACTGTCCTCGCTGTCTCACTGGTCCCACTATCTATTCAGTGCCCACATCCCAGTACCTGGCTCCGCTACTGTGGTGGCTGGTGAGATTGCTGGGGGTGAGTGGTTGGGAGTTAGACATTGGTAGGGTGGTTGAGTTCCTGCGTACAACGCTAAATGCTATGAATCCTGTAGCTCAAATGAATCTCTTGTTCAAGGTTCTTGCCACATGGTCAGTGAACGGTCAAGCAGGCTGTATCTCTGCCTTTATAAGTGAGGCCTTTATTGCTTCAAATGTATTTTACCAGGAAAGCTCCTTGAGAGCAAATTTTCATTTACAGCAACCACTTAAAAGGTCTTAAGTCAAATTTACTATTGGTATCTTCGTGTTTTAGTTTTGGGAAAAGGGCACAGTTCCAGGATCCAACCACTGCAAAGCTAAGATCTCTGGGTTTCCATTAATACTGTACCCAGTATTGCAAGGGGAAGAATTAGCTTGCTCCAGTTAACCAATGTCATCCTGTCTGCCCGATCCCTTTGAATATGCATAGATTTCTGCTTTTCCACAGACTTGCACACTGCATGCAGCTCATTGGGTACAATTACACTAGCATCCCAGTGGCCTGGCCAAAAAAGGTTTTTGACAGCGTCACTCCAGTTTGGACCAAAAAACATGTACTGCCGTACTTCCTAGTTCTCCAAACCCCACTCACATCCCACTCACGTCCCCAAAAAACTACCTGAAGCTCAAATCCGTTCCATTTTTTAAAAGAGACAGGGCGTCATTCACAGCGTGGGCTGTCTAAATTATGCAAACTAAAGCATCCTCTTAGGGGCAGAACTAGACTTGGGCCTGGTTGTCAGAGGGAACGCACCGTGACAGGCCTGGGCGAGGGGGGAACGTGGTGTATTAAATATTTATCCCGCTAAGTAAAGCCTCAGCTGCCGCTGGTGGAGGTGATGGAGGGTCGGTGTGCAACAGCCCTGCAAACCCCCTCCGGGTTCCTCCTGGTACGTGCACTTCACTTTGACTCCACGTCTGGAATGTTTCATTGCCCCGTTCTCTTTTCTCCTTCGCTACTGTGCAGCTGAAAATGACTCCTTCTGAAAACCCAAACTCCACTTTGAAACTTTGGATTCACCTGTGGGGAATGTCCAGCAAAACTGTAAAACACCGGAGGAATACTGTGGTCTATTTTCAATGAATTAATCCTGTCCTACTCTCCCGTGGCCTTACTATTTGGAAAGACGATTGAGGGAGAGGGACCTTCTCATCTAACGGCTTTTGGCAAGGAAATTAGGAGAGAGGCTAGGGGTGTTTAAACAAACATTGTTTAATGTTTTTATTGGTAAAAGAGGGTAGGTGTCAATATAGTGTTTATATAGGTAAAAGAGGCTAGGTTCATAGTGTTTTTAAAGGTAGAAGAGGCTAGTTGTATGTATCGTGTTTATTTAGGTAAAATAAGCTAGGTGTATATATAGTGTTTCTTTAAGTAAAAGATAAATTACAAACAGCTTGAATTTAGTTTAAACTGTTTGTGCTGGGCTGCATAGACTGTCGGTTTGGAGAGATAAGATATCTGTTGGTTTAACGATTTAGAGAGGACACTTCTGTTGGTTTAGAGATGCCTTTTGCTAACAGAATCTACATCTACGCCACACTCGTTGCACGCCGTCTGTATTTGAAGCTTGTCTTTGAAATGGAATGCATACCCCTTGTGTTTTCTCCCTTCTCCTAAAACCTTGTGGAGGTGAAGGTCAGAAGGGAGGGGCTTCTCTGGCTTTCTCTTCTAATAGGTTTTCAGAAGGAAAAAAAACATTAGTGTTAAAGGTCTTTCTGTCGTTCTTCCTGCTGCTAGTCTCTTTTTGGTATACACTTTTTGAATAGCCCTGTACCATAATCTTAAAGCACTGCCTATTCCCATAGTCTACAGAGAATCCCAGAGGAATCCTGCGCCTCCTAACCAGCCTCCTAACCAGGTTTAATATTTGATGAGATTATTTCTGCTCACTGGTTCTGCCCTGTTATTTCTGCTGACTGATTTAGAGGCTTACATTGAGCAGGTGACTCGAGAATCCAGCTGTCTTTTGTGCAGTGCACGGACAACTCTCTGCCAGTGTGCAAATTCCAAACGAGGCACTGGAGAAAACACTTCTTAGCCATATTTCTGTTGACCCGGTGTGTCTGCGACACGGGTCGTTGTCATTTGACGATTGCTGAGAAAAGCCAGTAGACTAGACAGGATGTAACACTGACCATGTTTCATATCCGGAAGACGAAACGGATGTCTGAAACGGAGCGGGTTCTCCTGATGTGTCGTGGGGGACACATTCACATTAGCATAAACAAGATGGCTGCTTTGGTTTTACACTGCTCTTAACCGAGCGAAGACAACTTGCAGCACACTTACTACAAAGGATTGAACGTGGTATATTGAAAGGACAGTGTTTATATGGGCTTGATTGATTTACTTCCTGACCGTGTCTTGCCACCAGTAGGATCTTGGCATCATCCATTAGTCTGAGAGTAGTGTGTGCAGGAGAGGGTTAATCAGATGTTTGGATTGGGGTTCTTTGACTGATGTTCCTTGACACACCAATAGACACTACTCTCTCTCTAAGTAAGGCCATAGATTTTAAAGGGCAGCACAAAAGGGCTTTTAAATCTAAAGTGGGGCCAGTAAAATGAGAGAAAGCCTATCTGCAGGTAAACTAAGTAAAAGCCTTGTCAAACTGCAGCGTACACAGGCGGAGGTAAGATGTGGGTTATAGACAGGGAGGAATCTTTGGTGTCCTCAAAATCTACACAACATTTGCATACATTATGTATGCATACGGTAAATCTGTGAGTTAGGTATTTGTTCTTATAAACAGCACACACACGATACTAGAGCTGTGCTTTATAGTCATTTAATTACATAATATATATGTGTGTTTAGACGCTTATATAAATATACATATGTATTATAAATGTATATTTATATAAGCGTCTAAACATGGATTGGTTTAGGTAATTGCAGGGACTATATGTATATAATTGACTCTTGGAGAAACTGCTTTATGAGCTTAGTTCAACTGTTGTTAAGAATTCCCTGTCAGAGACTGTTAGCACAGCATTTCACAGCCTCCTCAGAGAAAATAAATCTTTCAAGTACCACCCCTCCCCCACCGGAGCCATCACAATCCAAATACTTTTTTATTTTTCACTCCCTTCTTAGAAAACAATGTAAGTGTAAACAAATACTTTATACTCTAGAATATAGCTTAAAAACAAGCAACCTTTTGCCAAATTAGTTGTGTGCAGAGGACTCGCTGTTTGAAGTGCAGACTGTGTCTGAAATGTGAGTGAGTAAGCTCACAATGCATGGAGATGACGGCGAATGGAATACAGCAATACAACTGATTTAAAATCCAAAGAATGGTCGGCATTAATCGTCTTGTTTAAATGTAGGATCTTTGACGGGTGTTGAAATCCATCATTCTTTATTTCGGAAAATCATGAATCACTTTCACATAATGTGCGGCTCTGTACAGTTAGCTATATGAAACCGCTTTTTACAATATTGTTCTAGTTTCAGTGTTTAGAGCATGGACTTTCAAGTTTGACTCAGGCCTTCCTGTCTTTGAAATTCCAGGACTGCACACTTGGGCCCATGTCCGTTTGCAATTATATCACAGCCCACTAGCCCCTGATAAGGTCTCCCAGAAAGAGTTGGGGGCAAATCCAATGCTTTACACTGTGTTCATGTTTTCGTTATTACACTGTTGTTGTTACTATTAACCATTAACCTCAGTTGTTTTACCACTAATGCTATCCAACTAATGTCATATGCCTCATGGCTGTGCCTGTTATGCTATGCCTTAAACAAAATGGACGAGTCACAAATGCTTGCTAGTCTTCAAATCTGGAGATTTCGAACTTGTTTCTTGAGAATTGTTTGAATGGTTCAACATAGAGCATTTGTTCTGTTATTCAACACAATATTATTTCTGGTTTTAAGATCAGTCACTCTATTCGTTTTTATCTCTGTTTTTGTCTACTGGACATCACCCTCTTTACCCCTTTGAGAAAATAACAGCGTAGTTGATTAGATTCCACTTTATGGGAATATTTTGCCCTTTGATTTTGATAGCATATTATGTTTATGTCCAGGTTAAAAAAGGGAGTCGTGTGATTGAGATAGAAAGAGTATATGGATAGTGTTTGTGTTTTCACTCAAAAGTACATTATCATCCTTTCTACCAACCCGGCTGACGGAGTCCCCAGTTTGGGCCTTCAAGTCTTTCTCACACACCAATAGCTAAAGCAAATACACTAAAGGCATTATCAAATGTATATTCTATAGGATCAAAATCCGAACACATATTGTATAAATAAAAACATAAATAATGTAATATTCATATCAAAATCAAAAACAAGTAAGTAGACACTTAGTTGTCAGTTAGTTTGAATTACCCCAAACGATACAAACAAATGATGAATAAATGCACATGAGGTATTCTGCCAGTTATGACATCTACTGCAGGCCAGGAAAGTACAAGAGGACAGGACAGCAACAGCATCTTGTTCTTTACTCAACATTATTTGTCTTTGTTCAAAGGAATTATGAAAAAACATGCAAGGGTGTGGTTTTAAGTCTTTTGTTCAAGCATCCGTGATGGGTAAAACTCTGGCCCGGGGTGACCTAAGGACAAAATCACCATTGTTATCAAATCAACTGTCGTGTTTCAGATCAACAAATTGCATTTTGTTCTCTCCGAGCCAACAAACAAAAAGGACCGCCTTGGCATGAACTTGGTTTTCCTTGTGGGGGATGAAAAATAATAACACAGGGTTTCCAATGGCAATGAACTGGAGATAGCGCCTCTGTGGTTGTTTGTCTGTCCTGGGATGTGAACGATAGCCAACATGTCAAAGACATCTGATCACATTACCAAGGTTTGATTTTATGATTGATAACAGGGAACTGTTAGGCAGTCTGCAAAGACCCTTTTAAAAACGTCTACGTGTCTATGTAGTAGGGCAGTCCAACTGCTGTGATATTTGTGTTTTTTATTGGAGGGATTGAATAGTCTTGCAAAGGCATGGGAAGATACCAGACAGAGAATGGATATAACCATCCAGGGGGGCAGTGGTCTGACTTGTGTGCCTGGGTCAGCGACCTTGTGTGCCTGGGTCAGCGACCTTCTGTGCCTGGGTCAGCGACCTTGTGTGCCTGGGTCAGCAACCTTCTGTGCCTGGGTCAGCGACCTTGACCCATTAAATGTACATTATATTACAGGGCGATCAACATGTTGGGTATTATGATCTATGCCTCTCGTTTCTGACACACACGCCAACCTCATTTGTCAGCATGCCGAGAACCAACGGATTAATTAAATACATTTGTAATTCGTTGACAAAATTACAATAATTGGAAAGCCAAATCACCAACTGATTGAGGGCTGGTTTCAAACTTAGACTGAAACCCAAATTAAACTATTTAAAAGAGCAGGCTGCTCCAACTTGCATACATTTCATCACAGCAACTCATTAAGGAACTCAGTATTGTGTATGTATCCATGTGCCTGTATGCCCTGTCTGGACACGGTCCTGATAAGATGGCGGATGGTGTCCCGGAGGATCTCCTCCCAGACCGGGATCAAGGTATCAGTGAGCCCCTGGACAGTCTGTGGTGCTCTTTGGCGTTGGATGCATTGATCCATAACATGCCAGACGTTCTCAATTGGATTCAGGTCTGTCCAGTAGCTCGCTGGAGCTCCTTTTCTGGGGTTTTGGCAGTGCTCCTCCTGCTCCTCGTCAGATATCAGTTCTGCTCCTGGGGTTGATGCCCTTCTCCGGCCCTGTCTATCTCTCCTTGTGTAACAGCCCGTCTCCTGGTCTCTCCTGCATGCTCTTGAGACTGAACTGGGAGAAACAGCAAACCTTCTTACGATGATACTTATGGATGTGCCCTCTCGGAAGGGGCTGGACTACCTGTGCAACGTGAACGTGCAGGTAGCGGATCATGCTACCAGTTTTGACAAGGACTAGCAAAACACAAAACTAGAGAAGAATCAGTCAGGAAGGAAAAGGAGAGAGCCACCACCATCAATAGCATTCCCTTATTTGGTGTTGACTTGCTGTTGCCTCTCCAGTCCACCTGTTGTCACTTTCATTTGCACCAAAACAGGTGACATTGATTCACAATATACTGGGATGATTACGTGTTCCATTCATTTATTTAAGCAGTGTGTTTATATGGACGTCTTGCAAGCGTTTGACATTTCATAGTTTAGACAATTTTATCTCAATGAAATGTTACACCTCTCCAATACTTGTGTGTGTAAAAGCTGGTGAATAATAATCTTTTAATTTGGTTTAATGCTCATCTTTACCTGGTGTGGCGATAATTGCACATGGAATGTTTTTGATACCTGCTGCAAACTGTACACCCGAGGAAAAAAAACGATTTAACTAAATGTAGTTTTTGGGAAAGTTCTGTCAGCGTCACCACATTGGATTGCTTTTTAATGCTTTCCACTTTTATAGTAATTTTACTTCCTCATTCCTATTTCGCGTGAATTACGTCTTACAGTTATTTCAAGGAGAAAAATCCATGTTGTCAATTACCCACGCAGAAAGGGTATATAAATCCACCTCCCCCTAACGTGCACAAAGATTTCAAAGTTTCCTTGGACTTCAAGTGGATGTTTCGCTCGACCACAGAGGACACTGGGAACACAAGCTAAGTGCCCTAGCGGCCGGTGACACTAATGTGATAGGACAGAGGCAGCGAGGCGTGGAGCAGAAGAGTGCTGTGTGAGGTGAGTTTTGGGACAATGGGGCCGCCTTTCGCGAAATAAAACATGAAGCTAATCAAGAGTCTCAATCGGGTTTCTCTGGTTTTGTGACCCAATTATTAAACCGGAATGTGTTACCGTTACCAATACAGAATGCGGTTAACTCCCTGTGTTACCGTTACCAATACAGTATGCGGTTAACTCCCAATGTTACCGTTACCAATACAGTATGCGGTTAACTCCCTGTGTTACCGTTACCAATACAGTATGCGGTTAACTCCCTGTGTTACCGTTACCAATACAGTATGCGGTTAACTCCTTGTGTTACCGTTACCAATACAGAATGGGGTTAACTCCCTGAATTCTCCCCCTGCTGTGGTTGCGGGACACGTAGGGGTGGGCCTTTCTTTGATTGACTGGTGTCAAAACTATTTGATTCTGTACTTAATTGACGAGCCACCCATGTCAAGCTCAACATTTTAGGTAAACCATATGTATAACAGGGGTGAAGGGTTTATGTTGGTCCCCTAGATAAATGCATTATCAGTAGATTTGTCTGTGTCCCTGTATTTTCAGACTGGGTCTTGTACAGGGGCCCACTAGATATTTGTCTGTTATTCTGGGTCCCCCAAGATATTTGCAGACAGGGCCCTATATTTTGTTGCACACCCAGATTTTACATTGTGTCTATTACCTGTATGCATGGGGTATAATGCAAAGGTTGGCAAGCAAGGAGACATTTTGCCCATAATGATAAAGTTACCATACTGGGCATAAACATCCTACTATGAACTCCAAAATGGGCCTTAATAGTTGTTTTCATCTCGCTCTCTGAACCCAAAAGTCACTTGGAAAAGTGAGACAGCAACCTCTTTCTCCGACCTCTCCTCCTGTCATTTGTTTCAGAAGCCGGGAAGAGAGCAAGGAGGGGGGGTTCTCACGCCTGAGTGCTGTTCACGGGAAGATCCCGTTTTCGGTTTCCCTTTAGCTTCATCGCTGCTCACCGAAAAACTTCTGTAAACCCCACAGAGGCCAAACCTGAGTTGGTTTCAGGTGTACCTCTGAGGTTTAGTAGAGCTTTGTACTTTTTCACTTGTTGGACGAGGGACAGGCAAGCGTTAGTCCAAGGATTGATATAAATATAAAGATGTGTACCCTAAGCAGGCATTGAATGGTACAGGAAATAAGATGTTTGTATTGATGTGAGAGAAGGGAGATTTTGGGGGATTAGTACTGGGAGTGGTGCAAATGATAGAGAGAGGGCTGACCGCTTGGCTGATCCATATGGACCCAGAAACGCAGGTGGGAGATCATTCAGGTGCTGTGAATTCAGTGACTGGAAGTGGATTTCTGTGAATTTTTTGTTCCTTCCAGACAGATGGAGCAAGTGTTCCTCACCACGCCCCTATGGGACAAGATGTGTGACTGGCTTTGCTCTGTGGAGCGGTCACTGTTGAAAGGACCGATAACTGGGGTGGCATAAACTGTAGAAGACCATCATCTAAAAGTTCTCATTCCCAGTGTCTTTGACAGCTGATATTGGGTGCAAAGTAGGCCCAATGGAGAGCTTGGGGGAACAGAAAATCTGTACAGTTGAGTTTTGATTGTAAATTATTAGCTGACTAATTAGAACTGGATGTCAGTTATCCAGTGGGAGCTTTTGCTGATGTTGAGACATTGAAACACTGGAAGATGAACAGCATACTGAGAATGTCTTTTGCCCGGCAAGAGATTTGGAAATGTGTGTAGGTCTTCAGTGCCACAGATATTATCAATACCATACGGTGACAATGGAAGCAAAGTAACTGGACATAATTGTGGCTGAATTTCCCTGTAGGGCATCTCCTAGAAGGATTTAGTTCATTTCTTATTGGGATTCACACCCCAGTCCAGTTTGTGGTGGTAAAGCCTTAAAAAACTAGGTGAAGATTTGACCTAATTTCTGCTGTAACATTGCCCTGTCGTGGTTCATGATAGATGCTTAAACAGTGACTCTCTCACTAACAAATTTGCCAGTATGGATTAAAGAGGGCAACAAGTCACAGTTTGTTGTCACAGTGGGAGGTTCGGAAAAGACAGTCTATAGTTAATAATTTGTGCATCCCCAACTGAGCTAGAAACAAGACAATCGCTAACTTTGTAAAATCAGATTTCATCCTGAGAAATTGTTTTCTTGCAAATTCACAATAGAACTGTATGGGATACACCTTAATAACTACCAAAGTTATTCTCAGTGATGCATACATTTTAAGGTAATTTCTTAAAAGACCAATACAACTATGGGTTGAAATATGGGTTTAGATATTGTTTTTTAATACTTCGCCAATTTAGGAAAGACAATGATCATTTATCCTTAACAAATATATTTTTTTTAAAGTTTAGTTTTAAAGACCAATATACATTTATATATATATATATTCGATAACAAAAGGGGTTTCAAAAGTATTATTGAAATGGCTAAATGTATTAGGTTAACAAGTTAAGGGAAAAGTGCCATAGACTATTTATTTGTCTCACATGAATTCCACCAGGTTGATTCCGATTTCTGTCAGGTTGGTATTTTCACACCGGGTTTCTAATTGACTAATTCATCCTCTTTCCTACCCCAGTAACAATTTCTCAGGTCACTGTAAATGAAAATAATGTTCTCAGTCAACTTACCTGGTAAAACAACCATAAATAAATAACACCTTCCACTAAAGACAGACTTACTTTAACGAAAAGGAAAACATTTTTTACATGATCTTACACAAAAAAGTGAAATAGTTAATTATGTAAAAGGGTTGTGCTGACAAGGGATTGAGTCTGGATGTTGCTCAGAGCTCATTATTTAAACAATCTTTGTGGTTCGTGTTACAGCAGATGTTACCTTTAATTAGAACTGAAAAGGGCATCAATTAAAGATGACCATGGCTTCTATGCTATGTTGGTTCACTGTTTTGCATCAATGTCTCAGGCTAGAAAGGAGGTAACTTATGCATACTGACGTTTAAACTGTTAAAACCACTTTGCACACTTGATTTAATGACAGTCTACCGCCATTTTTTTCTTATCCCTGATCACAGTGGTATCTACACTGACATATTTATTATGTTTGACTTTATATATGCACTGTTGATTGATGAAACCACACAAATGCCTTGTTTCAGGCCAAATCTATACACTTGTTGATTAGTGTTGGTGGTGATGCCTCTCTATTAACAACATTTCTAAACAATATTTCTGCCTTTTGTCTTAAGAATATCTAAAGAAGGACATGATCTGGGTCCTTTTGAATTGCAAGCAGCATTTCTAACTTGCATCTCAAGTTTCTCTCTAAAAACCCCATCTATGGAAAGTATTTTAAACATTTTAAAATTGATTGGGCTGAAGAATGGACTGTGGAAGGAGTGAGGAGTGCAGTGAGATGGAAGACCCTTGGAGGACTGCTAAAAGCAAAGCCACTGAAACCCCCTCCCCCCAAGCTGAGGTCTATTTGAAATTCAAACTAAAATAAAATGAGTCAGACATTCATTGAAAAAAGACAGTGTTAGGCCTCCGCATAAGACAGTGTTAGGCCTCCGCATA
>JACXGK010003230.1:0-28599 GCA_016801125.1 Novumbra hubbsi | reverse complement strand
TCCTATTTAGTGGGACAAAGGCTTGCTGCATGGTCATTCCCCACTAGGGAACATGCCAAGGGGTTAGGTTTTGTCACTCCCCAAAATAAAAAAGGTTCCAACTTAGGGGTTAGGTTAAGGATAAAAGTTATCATTAAGGTTAGGAATTAGGGTAAGGTTTGTGAGGTTACGCATAGGGTTTGTGAAAATACGATTTAGGAGACAGGGTCAGAGAATGTTTAGGTTAGGTCAGGGTTAGGTTTAGTGCTATGGGATGAGGGACATGTATTGATTTCTGAGTCTGAGGGCCCCAATGTCTATATGGGTTACTGGATCAGCGTGAATGTCTGTCATATGGTCACACTGCGTTGCTACGTCTACGTTTCTGCTCTCTCAATGAAATCTCCCCCCGTGTCCATTCAAACAAAGCTCTTGTTTTTACAAAAGTGAATGTGATATAAATATCTACCCTTGTGGGATTGATTAGTCCTATATTAAGCACCATGACTCCCAGATGTACAATAAACATTGTCAAAGCATGACTGATAAATGGCTACTCTATATTTGGATGCACGGTACAGAGAGGTAATAGGTCAAACGGTTTTAAATTAGGCTAAATATTTCCACAGTTGTGTTTCAGGCTTGTGCCTGGAATTTCACTGATTGTGTTGCTGTACAAAGTCAGGAAGCTGCCTGCCTCTTAAGATTGTGTAGGTCTTGTTAAGGTATGTGAGATACACTGGCCACTGGGCATTTCTCCAATATCATGCCTTCAAAATGTATTTATATTGCTTTTAACCATTTCATCTTAACGTGAAAGGCATGTCATAGAACCTAATGTTTTGGATTCTGTTTCCTTCTGTATTAAATGTATTAATGTAAGAATATATATGTTCAATGTTCAATAATAGCGGTGTTTTAGGTTTAAAACATTTTTGTTTTAAAAATATAAACATGATTTGATGGTGTAAATAGAAGCTTACTGTCAAAATAACGTAAATAACCTTGAAGTCACATTTCACAATCTAATGTATATACATTTGGTCAGAACATTTATTGAGGATTTAAATCATCTTTAATTTGTATTTATTCCTATTTTAAGCAGATCATTAATGTTATGCATCCATTATATGAAATAATGTCTACAAAATTAAAACAGATAATTTTAAAGTTTTTCCCTGAAGTAGAGCTATGGATAATTCATTTTAGAAAATACTTTTAGAAATTCAAATCATGTAAAAAAAAAGGATGTGAGTATATAAAATTAAAACGATATTAAGCCTATTAATATGAATCATGCTACGAGAAAATGTTTAATAAAAGAATTGCACAAATCAAAAATATGTGTTCGACCTACTAAAATGTACTTTTGACGGCTGGTGTTTTCTTTTTAATCAAGAGCTAATGTGTATGAAACAATACTGAAATGTATATTACATGATCTTCCTTCTTTATTAATACAAATAATTACTATTATTGGTATAAATAGAACTTTAACATGCAATTTGAAATGGGTGTCAAACCGCAATTCCTTCGGAAGTCTATAACGAAATGTGATGGGGTGACATTATAATAGCTTTCAAAAAGTAGGGTTTAGAATAAGATTTTCTATTGGTTCAAGATTTCGTATTGAAACCATCATTCCGTTATGAGGGGGCTGGGTTTGATGTCAGCTGAGGCGGATCTCTATGATTACCGCAAACACAGGGCTGGAACCTAATTGATGACCTAATTGCAGGGGAACGACTGCGGATACACACTCGAATGAAAAAGTTTATTTCTCCACCCACCAGATTCTCGAATCAAACGAAATTCATGTGAGCTGAGGTGTATACGCACACTTCTTTCCCCCTCTAGCACACTCACAGTGCACTTGTACACCTTTCACCTTTCGTTTAGTTTTCTTTTTATGAATGATTCTCTCTCGCAATACATCTTTGGATACTTCGGCTTTACCACGAACTCACCTCGGCACATCTTTTCTGAGGTCTAAACGCCACCAAGACTTTTTCAACCACAAGCGCACTTGGGAAAAATACTCAAGAAACTTCACATTTTCTTCTCTAACTGACGCTGAAGTAATCCTGAACATGTCTATCACAAGTCTGAAATCTGATTCCGAGACAAATAACAACGTTTCCATGGAAGAGGAGGTAAGAATAAAGACTAATTTAGCCTAAATCTCTACCATGAGTTGTTTGGAATCCTTTTCGAGTGGTGTTGAGGTCGAATTTAATAACTTCGGTTGATGTATCATTTTCTTTCTAATGTTGTCATTTGTTAAATTGATTTCAGGTGCTATTACAATTTTGAGTGACTTTAATTTGCTTTAGGACCGTTAGCGTTAAATTGAAGTTTACAGATTATACAATAAAATATTGTAGGTAATTTGTCCCACCCGATGATTCTTTAAAAAGGAAAATGTGTGCCTAATTCCACATTTTAAATATTAGAAGTCGACGTCATTATTTGTATTCCTAAATTTGTAATAGACGTATTCCTTTAGGCCGATGTATTTATTTGCAGTGTTGTCCGGTGTTGTGACCGGTTGATGAATAAACAAGACAACGGATCCTGCAGATGAACTTCAACTCTCACTATTCGCACCCTTTAAAATTATATGTATTTACATTCTTGAAGTGTAAATGCATTTTATTTGTGGGGGGCGCGGCGAAACGCATAGCAACTACGTTTCTACATAAAATTTTTTAACATTTAGATGTTCAAATTAGTACAACAGTAACCTCTTCTGAAAACTCCGACTGCAGGCTTACGTGCTACATGTGGGAGTGAAGTGTAGTCTGAGCCGGCGTACGGCCAGGCTCGGAGTCGCGGGTCAGAGGAAGGAAATGGTGTCACACTGTGCGCTGTTGTTCCTGTGACAGTCCATTGTGCTGCACCGGCCACCCCACCGAGTGGGAACCAATGGCCCTTTAGCAGCCCTGTTTATTTCCTCAGTCATCGTGGACGACTGGCAGGTCCATGTTTGTGTTGAGCTCGGATGTGAAAGTCTGGCGTCTTTTCTTTCTTAGGCACAGCAGACCATTAGCCTTTTTTTTGCTAATTAAAGTGGAATGTCACTTTTTCCAGCTATGTTATAATGTTTTTAAAAGCAGTTTCTAGACTGTATTGATTGTTTGCTTGATAAAATAAATCCCATTTAAGTAATATCAAATTCAAGAATATTCTAAACAGATTTATTTTACAGCAGCTGAACAATGCACTTATATATTCCAGCCTTGAACCCCAGAGAACAGGCAAGAAGCTCCGTTGTTAGGAAACAAACTCCCAGACAAGGAATTTAGAACCAAACCTTATGAAGCTGAGCACAATTACCTTTTTTAAGGCCACGTTGACCTTCAAATGTTCCCATGACCAGCGGGTCAAAACTCAGGTAGACTGCGACTGGCCGTAGATATCATGCGTAGCCTACTCCAACGATACAACCAGGTGTATGGGGACAGCAAGGGTTGGTTATGTCAGACTGAGCACAGACCCATTTTCGCAGTGTCCAACCTGAGGGCGGAGGAGTTGCACTGCAAAGTTTTTTTTCTGATTTGACGTAATCCGTGTTGTGCTACCATGTTGTAATCAACGTTGCAGAAAAATAACTACTTGGACTAATACTCATTGAGGCTCATACAAGCAAGTGACGTCACACGCATTTTTGACAGCATTATGGTATTTGCCAGAGTTTTGCCGCTGTGTAGATGGCAACTAGAAGAGCTTTTAAATCACTTAAAAGGTGTGCTTTAAGTAACTGAGTACTTCGTTACGTACGCTACCTTTTTGAAGTCCCGTCGGTGTGGCTTGACGCAATTGGCGTTTTAGCCAGCTTTTTGTCAGCTGCGGTAAGTGTTTCAGGTAGATGAAGGTGCATTCTGGCTGACAGAAGTTGTTTGCTCAAGGACAACGAGTAGGAATCTGCCTTTCCAATGGGAACATGTTGGAAGTGTGACGTTTGCCTGAAGACGTGTGTTTCTGGACTGTGCATCATAGCTGCTTCCAATAGTGGTGCATATTATGCTACTATTCCCTAAACGGCTCCTCCCCCTGAGCTTTTACCTGATGTGATTGGCTGTAAACCACTAACCTGGGTTAATTTCATAGTGCTCCCTCAGTGAGCGATATACTTAAAATGACTGTGGCCATTCTAACGTGTTTCTCACTGAAGAACGGTGATTGTTGTTTTAGTCAGGTGAAGTCGTAATCTCAACGGAATGTTAAATCAACCATCGACTGGAAATTGAATCAATTTAACAGCTATTACAAACAGCGTTATCCAAAAAAAGCTAACCTCGCAGTCCAAAGGGCCTATATGTTTGCATTTGGTGAATTGTTGTAGTTATCATACAGAAGCTCATTTTTTTGCTGTATTCATCTTCATTGAGAAACAGGGTTGTTGGTGAGTGTTCAATAAACAAAAACAAAGACCTTTCTGTAGAGACAATGTAGGGTTTTACACATTTTATCCTTGGAAGTAGCATTTATACTTGGCATCGCTCTTTAGGAGTATTAATTTAATTATGAAAATGTGATTTATAATGTATTCGCCATTACATGGCCATTTTGTGGTTTACTTGTAATGGTTATTTTAATAACCTGTTAGTAGAATCATGATCACATTTTAAAATGACCTGCAGTTTATGTACATTTATCTTGAATTCGTTTTTGCCTTCTGCTTTGTGATCTCCACCAAGTTAAACAAGGAACTCCACCTGAACTTTGTTCAGACTATATAGAAAAATTAATAGAACAATTTTCTTTTTATTAATTGTAAATGTAATTTAAAGCATTCTGTATTGTAGCAAATAACGCCAGCTTTTCAATTTCACCAACAGTGGAAAATCAAATACTTTGGCATCAAATTGTTTTAGTGTAACCTGAATTGCAAAGTTCTTAAAAATAATAACTTTTTATTAGAAAGATAACTTTCCATTTTCAGGAGCACGGGTCAAATTGTCCATAAATCAATTGGAATACATTCACCTTCAATTGGGTCACAATTATCATCCTTTTCATGCGTTTTCATTTTTTTTTTTTTTTTTTTATCTAAGCCCAATGTGCAGGTTTAGTGTGGTGTTTAACTATTATTTACCTGCTAGTGTTGAGACTGCTTGTTTTCTAGTTTCTAGAAATCTTCAAGGTCAAAGATTTGAGAACATTCATTAAATGGGTTGGGAAATCTAGTTCTAAAAAGCTGTAAAATGCATATTTTCTGTAACATTGTTTTTCAGATTTACATTTTTGTAGATTGGTAGAACTGTTTTACACTCCAGCGATCTCTGATTCATGTATTTAAATTCAGTCTACAGTTAAATGATTGCTATTATAATACTTGCCTGTTTCAGGTACGAACGCTGTTTGTTAGTGGCCTGCCAGTTGATATCAAACCTCGTGAACTGTACCTGCTATTCAGACCATTTAAGGTGAGCATGATTTTAAATTAATTATTTGGGAAATTAAAGCATTGCTTTCTGTACCCCCCCATTTTATTAAAACCACTTTCATGATGGTGATTAACAACGATGTATCATGGATAGTCATTAACAGCATTTTCTTACAGTGAAGACCTTTATTGCTTTCTGTAATAAAAAAAAATCAAATCCGAGTAGATGACTGTTTCTGTACTGATCATTTCAGAAGGGCCCACATGGCTGGTCCTGTGGAATGTGAGAATGAGTGCCAGTGCTGTTCCCAGTGACCCAAAACATGTCCAGTTTGGAAAGGGGAGAATTGGGAAGAATCCTTTTTGGGTCCCCAGGTACAGCACTGCTACTCATTTTCTCATTCCAAAGGATTCTTTCATTGACTCTCAGTGGTTACTGGGGCCCAGCTTCCTAAGCCAGCCGGTCGAATGCCTGAAACCAGACCACTCCATGTTTCCTTATTAGATCTGGTTGTCTTTTTGCCTACATGACCATAGCGGCAATATAGATGAAACCCTGCCACAGCATTTCACAATAGTTTATTCCTTCTGTCCTGTTATGGAACTGTCTGATTGGATTGGCTCATGCTGAATATAGAGTACCCTCTGTTCGTGCATCAATCTTTACATTTGATCTGAAGCGCTGGACCTCCCAACGATCTTTAAGAAACAAGCTAGAACCATTGTCTGGGTATTGTTTTGTTTAGGGTTTGAGTGAATGCCCATGTATTTTCCTGAAGCTGCCTGTTTTAGTAGTGGTAATGTATTAATTGTTAAACTTTAGTTTAAAGGTGAATTCCTTGAACAGATAAAAAAAACATTCCCAAACTCACAGCTGCAGAAGATGTTTAATTTCCAATGGCTGTATATCAGGATTACAAGATGTCTCATCCTTCAGCTGCATTCAGGCCAAACTCCTGGAAAAACGAATTGAAGTCTGTCTCACCCCTACAGCCAAACCAAGGTTTTTTGGGGCCCATTTCAAACATACTAAGAACTATTCATAAGCATTCACTGCTTTCTATGGAGTGTTTTGTCATAGTTCAGTTGGAGAGACTATATTCTTGTATCATCAAACGCTTGTCTGGATTACTTCACTTCCTGTGGATGACAGTCCTTTTTCATGCTACATACCAAGTGTCCGAACTTGAACATGCGAACGCCATTCCATTAAATCGTATCCTCTTATGGTGAGGCGATTGTATGTCTGACTTCAGTTAATTGTAATGTTTTTTCCTTACAGGGCTATGAGGGCTCACTGATTAAGTTAACATCAAAACAGGTGAGAATCTTTCCCAGGTCAGAGGTAGACTAATGCCATACAAGGAGTCCAGCTAACCTTGTATACAGTGTCAATTAAAGCATGATCCTATGAAAATCTCCCTGAGGAACACTGCCTTTGTTGCTTCTGTGCTAACCTGTCAAAGGCTGTTAATGTCCTGAGGCGTCAAGATAAATATGACCTTCACCTCCAATGGGTTTTAAAAGGGGTGGATTTTAAGGGTAAGAAATTAATGTGATTTTCCCCCCCCCCCCCCTTCTCTTCCAGCCAGTTGGGTTTGTCACCTTTGACAATCGGACAGGAGCCGAAGCTGCAAAAAATGCATTAAACGTAAGCATTAAACCAGGTGGACAGTGTCTCGTTGTTGGAACATCACTACTGGAGACGACATCTGTGTGGCTCGTGTGTTGTGTAATTACGTGGACCCTTTTCAAGCCTGCAGGTATAATGATTTCTAACTTGGTAATAAACCTGCCGGTTATGTCATTAAGAAAAGACGTTGCAGGGGCGTCCTTGTTCATGACATTACACAATGTAGCATGGCAGTCGGAATGTTATACCTGCAGGCTTTGAGTTAAGTGTAAAAAACGTTTGCTTCACTGCTGGGCTAACTGATCTCATATGATTACTCAAACATTTTCTCTTACGCTTCAAGGGCAGGGCCATTTTGGAAAAGATCCGAATCCTGTAGACATACGGTAGTTGACTCTGGTATAATTGAACACACTTTGTAGTACGGCATAGCTTTCCTCATCTGCGTATCACTGCTTAGCCATATCCAAATATCTATGTGAAAGGCACATTAGGATTTTGAACACTATGTAGTATAACCTTTGTCACCAAGTATGCACATTGGCCACGTCTAACCCAGCTCTTATATTGTAGTTTTCCTCATAGAACATCACAACTTAGAGCCTCAGATGCGATCACACACAAACACACCAAGATACTCACCTGCATGTGATCACAATGCTTAGGGCACATCCGAGGCCAAAACATCCACAGCATCCTTTCCTTATCTCCTCTCTCCCACCGGTATGAAAGGGCTCAATGTGGAGGGTTAGTCCCCAACCACACCCTGTACCCTTACTCGGTCATGCAGGAGACTAGGGCCTGAGCCCTTAAACGACGCATCCTGATAGCCTTCGAGGTTTCCGCTGATCTGCTGGACGGTAGGGTCGCACAGATCAGTGGCTACCTTACGGTGGGTGGAACTAGGATTCATTGGGGCGTGGCCTAACGGAGAGGGGGTCATGGAAGGCTGTAAAGACACACCTGCCCTTGGCCTAGACACCTAGGCCACCTCCCTTACTATACTGTCCCCCTCCCGTCTCTCCTCTCAGGGCATCCGTTTTGACCCCGAGAGTCCCCAGACCCTGCGCTTA
This sequence comes from Novumbra hubbsi, assembly GCA_016801125.1. Lineage (NCBI taxonomy): Eukaryota > Metazoa > Chordata > Actinopteri > Esociformes > Umbridae > Novumbra > Novumbra hubbsi. The sequence goes on along the minus strand of JACXGK010003230.1, from coordinate 20,525 downwards.
GAGTTTGCTAAAGCCAACACGAAGATGGCAAAGAGCAAGCTGATGGGTACACCGAACCCCACAAATATCCACCCCGCTCTAGGAGCTCACTTCATTGCACGGGACCCATGTAAGTTGTTACGGTTTCACAGCACCACTCTGAGGCTTGGCCCGCTCACCACTGTGCCAGTCCCCCCCCCCACCTTTGCTGGGCATGCTGAGGTAAAACCAACAACTGGGTGGAATAACAACCTATCAACTAACTCACCCTCCACATGCATGCGCTGTTGTACTTAGAGAGCTCTATTGTTTCTTTTTTGATTTAGCTCATTTCAAAGGCGTCTTTAGTCGTCTGGCTCGGACTAGATTGTGGTTTGCCGGTGGTTGGAGTGGGAAAGGCCAGGCTTAGTATGTGACCTTAAGGCTTAAATGGCAATGCTACCAGGAAAATGCCTGTCAGATGTGGTAATGTTGGTATAACTTCCGTTCCCATAAACCCTCAAATGAATGCTGCAGTTGTGGCCAGAAATATTCTGAAATTCTTCTTTAAATAATTGTTTAGTTTAAATGTGAAATGTAGAAATTGCCTGAAGTTATTTACAAACATTTTGAATTGACTCTGCTATGCAGGACCTGACAATCAATTAAATTTAAATTTATTTGTTAAAACTAGAATGTCCCAGATTAAATTTGTGCCCTTCTGGAGAAATATTATATTGGAAGGTTCTTTGTTTACTGGCGTTTTAGATGACAAAAAACTGAACACTGCTTGATGCTGAAGAAAGGTTTTTAGAAGTCTTCTCCCAAATCATCCTTAAATATAGCTTAATGTTACATCTCCCCTAAACTTGGTTGGCACAGCAATAGCACAGTAATAACTCAGTAATAATAAGTTGGAACTGTGGTTAATACCTCATGACATGGCTGCAAGAACACATCCTCAGATTTGTGTAAATTCTTGAAGCACCTTGTGCAACTGGTAAAGATTTACCATACCAAACCTAAATCCTTTTGGGAAAGTGGACCGAGGCAACATTGTTGCATTGAGTGTTATGTTTACACAACAAGGGGGGTGGGGGGGGCACACCCTCCAAACGTGGTGATGTGTGATGCTCTGGGGTTTCTTTGCTGCCTCTAGTACTGGGATACTTAATGTAAAAGACCTCATGAGATTAGCCTAGTGGTCCGAAACACCCTGACATTGTCCACTTAGTGTCCAGATACTGGATCATGGGTCTTGCAGTAGGACAAGTAGCTATAATTGCATCAAATCATCAGTTTCCATCCGATATGGAAAACATCATTGATAATGTCTGGTTACCAAAAGGTTCTTAGTTTTCAACTTCAATCTGACTGAATTGGCGGTTAAACAGTTCGAGGTAGTCAACTGTTCCGATGGCGACTAATTGGTCAACCTGGCAAAGTGGGGACCAGCCCACCGCCCACGGATCGTTGTAACCCATGCCATGCGTCTCCTCCGTCCATATTCCTCCGGCGCCTCTCAGACGACCTGACGGGGGCAGCGTTGATCCCGGCGTCCCCGGACACGTGGACCCCGTACCCCCTGTACACCACGGAGCTGACCCCGGGGCTGCCGCACGGCGCCTTCACCTATCCTGCCGCCGCCGCCGCCGCAGCCGCTCTGCATGCCCAGGTACGGTACACCGGCCGGCTTGTCTCCTTCGGGTCCCACGTGGAGACCGGCGCGCTCCTCTATTATGAAAGGGAGAGATTGGGCGCTTTTGGCCAAGCGTCTTGTCCTTTTTTTAGTTGAGTCAACGTTTTAAACTGAGTTTCAAATCCCGCTGTGTTTGTTTGCTTTGTAAACTAGTAGCATCCATTACATGGCAAACACCTCAAACCGGGGCTTACCACGACCACCTCCTTCCGTTGTACTCCCCAGGGGCGAGTTCTGCTGCTCTGTGGGTGTCTGGGCCTGAAAGCTGAAAGTGTGGCGGTTCCTTAATGCGCCGCCACCTTCTGAGTTCAGTTCCTGTCCCCCATGTTAAGTCAATATGCAGCTGTTCACCAATGGGTCAGTTGGGAGAGGAGACACTTTGACCCCGTGGTAGAAATGATCTTTACTCATGAAGGGTGATACAGGTTGGGTGGTCTGAGGATGGAGTTCATACCTGAAATCCACAGGCCTTGTTTTTAGTAAGAGAATGTGAACTGTTTCGTATTGAATAATTATTTACAGAAAGTACTTGGTTCATTATGCTATGTCAGATTTGTTTGACTTTATTAATTTATGTATTGCACCTTTAATCTCTCTTGAAGGTGCAAGCAAATGTAAATCCCAGCTTTAGGACCCTCGAACTAGCTTTTCCATGGGTGTGCAGTAGAAGAAAATGTACATTCAAACAGACCCCGGCCAAGTCTTTCCATGGATGGCTAGCTGCTACGTAATGCTTGTTCAATGGCACAATGGGCGACACGGCATTTGTTGGTTCCAGGAAAACCATAACAATGGGAACGTTTTCTGCTGTGGGTCATTTCAAGTTCAGCGCTGAGCTAACTTCCCCGTGTGTATGAACAGTTCTTACCCTGTGAAATCGGCAGTGATGGTGGCCTATTTTCTTTGGGAACAAATTCTGAGGAATGTGGCATCTATTGGCAGAACCTCTGGTCATAGTTGCCGACTTTGGAAGTGCCAACTGACTGTCTCTGGTCGGAACGCATGTTAAAACTACAGGCAAGGACACAATTGCAATCTGAGGAAAGATCCCTTATATTCTTAGCAACAAGAAAAAAAACTCAATGGTTGACCTGCATGGGAGCCCTCAGTTCTTTCTGTTCATATTTTATACTGTGGCACCTATTCTCCTTGTCTGTGAAACCAACATCTTTGACCGTGACAATGGGATAAGTAGGTACCTCCTCACGCATGGAGTCTCCATGTTTACAGGATTGCCATCTGTTATGACGTTGTCATGAGGCAGTTTCCCACATTTTGTCCAAATAACCTCAAATGTATTTCTGTCCACAATTTTGAAAATCAGAATCTGAGTTTGAGAAATGCCGAACTTGTTGTGGTCAGTGATATTTTTTTTTCTTTCTGTATGACTTTCTCAGATGCGCTGGTATCCTACTCCATCTGAAACTAACCAGCCAGGATGGAAGTCCAGGCAGTTCTGTTAAATATTTAGTAAGTATGTTTGCTTTTAAGGTGTGCAGATATGCAATCTGGATTACAGTAAACGTATTGAACAATGAAAATCACAATCATCCCTGTTCCTCCTTCAGATGTCTTTTTGGAACCACACCTTCTCCATCCAGTTGAAGGGAGGTTTTCCTGAGCTCTTCGTTAATTTAATGGACAAATATGCATTAAGGACTTATTCAACTGCTCCGGATTCTATCTGGAGGGGTCTGAACTGACTACACCTCACTTCCCATGGATTGAGCTGACTTCCTTTTGCAACTATATCGGTACCTTCTTAGCACTTCAAAACCTCACATGAGCCAATCAACACCATGGGTCATTGTTTGATAAGGATCCTCTAGAGAGGTTCTATATTCTGAAGCAACCTCTTGGGTTATGGCTCTGGGAGGTTGGAGTAAAGTCATTGCATGTTGAAGTATTTTTGGCATGATTTAGAATGTTCTACGCATCATTGTTTCTTAGTGCTTGTGTCTTTCCCTGGACCTAGAGTCTCTATGATGAAGCCCCTTTTCCCTGTGTTAGCTTGGTCATGCCTGTGAAAGTGGGACTGTTGTGTAAATGGCTCAACTTGCGTAGACCTTGTGAATGCATCCCTAAGTTCTGACAATCCTGGTCTCTCCCAAAATGTCTGTAAAGAGTATATTTGAGACAAACAAAGTACAATCCTTTTTTTTTGTACTTTGTTTGATGTATATTTGTACTACTAAATAATTAACCTGTATGTTTGCTTAGGAGTCTTGTGTTTATATTGTTTGATAATAATCCTGATTAAGTTGTTTGAAAAGAAAAATTGTGCAATTTCTTTATTTTTGGAGGGGCGGGGGCCTCCACTGAAGTATTTTAAGACAGGCCAGTGTGCCATTTGAACTGCTGAAGAATAGATGTCTTTTTTCAGAATGTGAAACTAGATTACAAACATGAACACGGTTGTTTTTGAGGGGGGAATGTTGAAAGGGTCTGCAGGATTAGGTGGATGAAAAAATTTAAGTTTGCAGTTGAGAATGTTTGTCTCTGTATCTGCTGAGCATAATAAAATGATTTAAACAAGCAAGTGAATGCACACTTCTTCCCCCCCCCCCCTCCCAGTTATTGTACATACTCACTGGTTTTGTAGAACTGACCTAGAGGGACGCGTGTCTCTTTACATGACCATAAGGGGTCATTTTAAACACAACCGGCTGCCTGAGTTGCTTAGAGATTTGTCATTTGTGGCCTCGTCCAGCCAGAGTAAGGATGCTGCAGGCAAGCACTGAATTAAGTTAGAACTTCGTCTATTGAAATTCCAGTTCATGTGTGATCAGTTAAGATTTTGACCCACTCACATACATAAAGTAGATGTACAAATAACACAAGAATGGTTTGGTGAATATCCTTGGGTCTGGTGCTTGATAATTCAATACTATGGGCTGCCTTCATGCATGGATACATTTTCCGTACGAGTAGTCTTCCATATCGAACCGTGGCGTCATCAGACCATGCTCTACCTACTGAGCTGCAATTCAGGCCTATGAACATAAGTGTCCACATCCTAGAAAACACTGGGACTTTGAATGCAATGTGTGCTTTTATAGGACGACCGTTAAATTGACAGGAAGTCGATGACTACTGCTGTGTGCACTATAGATTGAAGACAGACTGGTGTTTCAACTGCCATCTTGATCGTCTGAACCAAATTGAATTGGTAGCAAGAGTCGGAGCATGTCAAAGCCTTTACGAATCATACCGTAAAAGATTTACTCCCATTGTTGACGGTGTATGTCAGGGCAAAAACCAAGCCATGAGATCAGTGGAATTCTGCCAAGGCATAGATCAAGGAACAGACACCAAAACATTGACGGCACCAAAGAACACTGTGGTTGTTCTTTAATGCAAGATGTTTGAAACAACCAACACCTAGAGCTTGCTGCCCCTGGCCAAACCGATTCACTGAGGGAGAAGGGCTTTGACCAAGACCCCTGATGGTCACTGACAGAACTGCAGAATGCTGTGTAGAGATGGGAGAACATTCCAGAAGGACAACCATCTGTGAAGCATGAGTGGCCAGATGGAAACCACCACTCCTAAGTAAAAGGCATAGGACAGGCCGCTAGGGGGGGGGGGGAAGCCCCTTAAGGACTCTCAAACGAGATTCTCTGTCTAATTAAACAAAGATTGAACTATGTAGCCAGATAACAAGCATCACATCTGGAAGGAACCAGGCACATCATCTGGCCAAACTATCCCTACGGGGTAGCAAGGTTATGGAAGCATAATGGTATGGGGGCATTTTTCAGCTGCATGGAAAGGGAAATATGAACAGCGGAAAGTACAGACAGATCCTTGATGAAAATCTGCTTCAGTGTGCTTAGGATCTCAGACTGGGGCAAACCTTCACCTTCCAACAAGACAACAAGCCTAAGCACAAGGCCAGGACAATGCAGACATGGCTTTGTAAAAGCCTGTTAATGTCCTTGAGTTGCCCTGCCAGAGACTGGACTTTAACTCACATCTCTGGAGAGACCTTGAAATAGATGTGCAGCAACAATCCCCATCCAACCAGTAAGAGATTAAGTCGATCTGCAGTTAAAAATGGTAGAGACTCTACAAACGTCGCTGTTCCAAGATTGCAGCGTCATATCATTGCAAGACATTCACCATACAAACACTAAACAATGCAAAATATAATACAAAGGGTGTTAGGGAAATATGTTAATTAAAATGGAATACTTCAAAAAAAGTTTGTTATTGTTGGTGTACATAGATTTGTGGAGTCAAAGTCTTCCTGATGATTTTCTAATGTTTAACTTATTGTGTTGCCAGGGTCAGGTATAAAAAAGCCTCTAGAGACAAAATGGAATTGTTGGCCATTTTTCCTCCTGGGTACGTTCTTCATAACTAGAACGCTAACTACATGTTACTAGCAGTAAGTTACCCAATAATGTATCTCTGTAAGGCGCACAACTAGCCGGGGGAAAGTGTTTTTCGCTCGGTAATAGTTTCCAGGATAAGCTATTAAAACAGGAATTCCAAAACAACCGTTGTTTACGTTAGTTAAAACCCTAAACCAGCTACCTGTTACCTGTTTAACTCCTAGCTACAAATAGGAAGCTCTGTCAGCACTGCGTCACTGCATGAGACGTAGCTATACACAATGTGTTTGTACGCTCGGTTATTGTCAAACCACTGGCATAATTGGCTATTTAAAGAGTAATTTCCAATATTAAACGTTGTAACTATTTAATTGTTGATAAGGCTAAATAGAGGTGTGTGTATATGTATATATATTATTTCTGCTATTTTCTTAATAGACGCTAGAGGGAGGAAGTTTAATTTATCATTGATTTTACGATCTTGCCATTAGTTTGCACACAATATCCAATAATTACTAAGCGAAAACAGGTTTTTAGAAAGGTTTTCCACCATGAAGCTGGTTGGCAGAAAGTAAAGAGTTTGCAGTTTTCTGTAAGCAAGCAAGAAAAAGGCAACTTTGAAGAATCTAAACTATAAATGTATTTTGATTTGGTTAACCGTTGTTGGTGTTATTTCGTAATTTGTATGTCTTCACTATTATTCTACAATATGGAAAATAGTATAAAAAAAATTAAGAAATACCCATGAAGGAGTAGGTGTGTCCAAACGTTTGACGGGTACAGTGTGTATATATATATATATATATATATAAACAACGAACAAAACAAATCTTGCAGCGTTTGAAGAATAAACCCAATTCTGATCATTTCTGATAATGATTGGACTTTGAGCAATCATTACTGACCTTTACACTAGAGCTCTTTCTCAGATTTACTTTGTCATAAGACGAGGCCTGCCCATGTACCCCAGCGGCTCGTCTGGAGGTCTGCGTTCAACACCGGTCTACAAACGTACTCTTCACTTCTGTGGAATAAGCACGCCTTCTTGTGGCAAAATCAAGTACTGACCTCAATGGATAATATATTGCTTTCTTAAGATGGGCATTCCGAGTCTTTCGACCCATCGGCTCATTCAACTGAAAGAGATGAGTCGTTTTGCACACGAACGGCTCTTCGTTTAAAAGATTTACAATATTAAGCTATACCCGAAAAAAGTGCAAATCCAAAATGTAAAGGAGAAAAGTATAATATTATTTTCCTTAGAGCGTGAAATACACGTTCAAGTAATGGGACAATGGGCGGGGAACATAATAATGTGTCCTCTATTCTTTTTTGTTTCTGCCGTGTGGATATGCATTCTATGGTGCATTTGCTAATTTATCTTCAAATAATCATTGTTTGAGCAGAACAATTTAGGAAATCGTGGAGTCAAATGAACAGCTACTTTCACCAGAGCGACTCGGCTCCCAACGATCATCAAATACAGCCGTTCAAAAAGAGCACAGAAAAAGGATATTTGAAAAATGAGTTGACAGCCACAGTAATAGCAGCCTGATGAAACAGGGAAACCATTTAGGAAATAGGGAAATCATTTAATTCAGCAGGGACATAGGCTATGTGCATGTATTTAAATATGTTTTTCATACCTGTATGTGTAGTAAACATGACTATAAAGGCACTTGTACACATGAACTCTTGACACTTTTGCGATCGATTTTGTTTGTTATTTCAAAATGTTGTTTGTTTATGCTGTTACTAGGGAAAATGTCATTTCACCCATGTCAAGAGTCACTATCAACAGCAACAGTTGTAATAGATGGAGAATTGACAAGCAGGCGTTAGATATTTACAATGTGTGTCAGCATCACCCACGTCTTGTGGGTTCTTAAATGCTACAATGATAGCCTACTTGCTATAGATGCTCATTAAGACAACAGTCTATCTGATTCTGGAAATGTTAGGGACAAGGAACCTTCTTTAGTTCTGTTCAGTAAGGACTCACTTGGGGCAAAGTTGAATAAAACCATTTTTCCAAACATAATACAATTATATGCAGTATAATATAGGGATATAATTTATCCTTATATTTATTTGAAAATAGTACAAAGACAACAAACCAAATTTTTAAACAATTTCTTTTTATTGTTTTTGGAAAAATACTGACCTAAAGTTAGGACAGGGGCATGTTTACCACTGTGTTGCATCACCAATTATTTTAACAGTACTTTGTAAGCGTTTGTGAAATGAGGAGTCCAATCTCTGTAGTTCTCAGAGTGGCATGTATTCCCATTCTTGTTTGATATAGAATTTCACCTGCTCAGCGCTTTGGGTGTTCTTTGTCGGATGTTCCGTTTTATAAGGTTTTCAATAGGGGACAGGTATGACCTGACTCTGTTACTACGGAGACATGCTGTTGTAATACATGCAGAATGTGGTGTGGCCTTGTCCTGCTGAAATAAGCAAGGCCTTACTTAAAACAGACAATGTCTTGATGGCAGCAAATGTTGCTCCAAAGTGTAATTTTTTTACCACAGATGTGCAAGTCACCCATGCCATTTGCACTAATGCACCACCACAGATGCTGGCTTTTGCACTGTGTGCTGATAACAAACCAGATGATCCCTCTTCTCTTCAGCCTGGAGGATGCAACATCCATGATTTTTATATAAAATTTAGAGAAAGCGATGGCGTTCCTGGATGTTGTTTATGTATGGTTTCTTCTTTGTATGGTAATTTTACCTTGCATGTATGGATGCCGCGATGTACTGTGTTCACAGACAGAAGGGTTCTTGAGCCCATGCGAATTGTGTCTGTACAGTGCATTGTAGCCTGAGTGCCCGAAGATCAATGCCATCCAGTATTGGTTTTCGCCCTTGTCCATTGCGTACAGAGATTCCTTCAGATTCTCTGAATCTTTTATTATATTGTGTACTGTTGATGATAAGGCTTACTTTTTTAGCATTACACGATTCCAGTCTCTTGTCGACCCTCTTCAAGCTTTTTTGAAACATGTGGCAGGCATCAATATTGAATATAAGTTTTAAATAATTTGCACACATTTGCATTCTTTTTTCCCCATTTTCCACAGCTTACCAACTTTTTAAGAAACAGGGTTGTATTTCTTTAGATTTATTTTAAAGAAATGCTACGAAACTGGACAAGTCTAAGACAGAACACAGCATAAAGCCCCAAAAAGCTGTCTAATGTACAGTATCTCAAATCTCCCTTTCTTGGAGGCCAAATAGATCCATAGAGGTGGGCTTGCTCAGCATCTGGCTACGTTATTTGGCTATAATGCTTTGTGAAAGAGTATTGATGTGTGTAGCTTTCAATCAAAGCAAAAATTGTTTTACATATGTTGCTTTAGATAAAATGAAGGACATTTTCTTAACCTGAGTAACATTGAGTAAATCCATTACAGTATGATATGTAAAGGCTCACCTTTTTGGGAAAAGGGGTTGTAAAGAACATGTGTTGGCTAACAAAATGACAAATGTTGTGTAGTGAGACGAAAAAATGCAAATGTCAATAAATGACAATACTGACAGACTGCATGTCATAAGTACACATGCTTTTAGACTGCTAGAAACGTGTTTATTGAAACGTGAAACGAGCAGTGCATCCCACGCCATGAGTTTTCACAAGAGGACTGAATGTGTAATTTCTATAAATAAACCTATCTAATTCACTGTAATTAGTTCTATAACATACTAACATGTTTATCGGCATGATTTTCGTGGATTTATTTGAGCACATTTAAAGATTTCGGTAGTGTAGGGTTTCAGTTATATCAGAATTTACGCTTCAAATGCATATTTGATATCAAACCAGTTGCAAAACGACTGAAAAAACTTTCTCCCAGTGTAAAACACACCCACCCGGGCGAAATAAGTCCTCACAATGGTATCGTCCTAATCACGGGATTGGACAGGCGCACGTTTTCCTAATCAATGTGACTAATGGTGTACTGGCTAAATTCATAAGTATGACCTCCTACAGTTGTTGAGGTTATGTTTTAATTTCTATTAGACATTCCATAACATGGCGTTTTCACTGGTAAGTTTATTTTTGTGGGTGCAAGAAACACCTAATCATCGTATTTTTCTTTGAGCTCAAGTTAGGTAATGTCTCTGTCTGTGATCGGCTATTTATTGTCGAAATCTTTAGTTGTGCATCCTTCAATGGTTGGAGAGGAAACTGCCTTACTCAAGGGGCTCTGTTAAGACCACGGGATGTTAATGTGCCCCATGCTATTAACAATCGAGAAGTTCCCCAGCTAGTCCTATTAAAAGGAATTTGACCCATTCAATGTCTTTCCCAAAAATGGTGACCGCACTAAGGCGGTTCTATGAAAGTTGGCAATCAATTGATAGCTAAACGGTGGTTGAAATTGTATTTTTTACGAGTTTTACGTTTACATTTTGTTAAAAACAATGCATTCCTATTGTCTTTTAGGTTATATTTTTTCATTCCTGATGGCAGGCGTTTAAAACAGAATTTTCATCCGTACTTGTTTTGTTTCTTAAACGTGTAGAGTCAAATTACAAGCGTACTACTAATTATTTGTTTTTTTGTTAAGAGAGATGAGCTTCGACCTCGGGACAACTGGGCACCCGAATCTCCGGCCTTGTCCACTTGCAGTAACGCGGACATATTCCGTAGAATGAACACCATGCTTGGCAACTCTTTGGATTTTACTGGTGTGTGCACCACCCCCGGGACCAAGGGAAAGCGAGACTTGCCCCTGAACGGTAAAATGACGTTGGAATGACGTGTGATTTATATTATATTTTTTATTCAAGTTGTTTACATATCATAATGTTCCTTTTATAGAAGGACAACATTCATCCCCAGAACTCTGCCATTATATTTCAGTAGCCAGAAGCTGATTGATTTCGTACAGTCTGCAGCATTGCAGCATTGACTTTAATGAGCCTTTGCCAAGATTTCTAGACTTGAGTATCTAGTCGGTTTAGCCCAAGATGTCCCCTTTAATTGAATCCAGTCATACTAGGCCTTCCCCCCTCTTTTTTTAGATGTAAGCTTTTTTGTTAAGTGTAAATGTAAGTAATACTTCACTTATCTAGACATAGAACATGTGAAATGAAGGTGCTATATGCTTTTAAACAGCTTCATTGAGACATTAACTGCATGCTGAGGTAATCTTAAATGTCCTGTCTACACATGCGCACACGGTTTATACGTGCCCTGAGTATATGGTAAGAGTTAATGTAGACAGCATAGCGTCAGGATGTGAAGGGGTAAACATGGGAGGCATTAAGGATGTGAATGGGTTAATTTAACCCAATACTTGTTCCACTCGTGTTTGACTTCAGTTGGGTTGGTTTGTAACACTTATGTTATTATGGAGCCCCACGCAGCTGTATCCCCAGCATATATCCCCTAGGTAGGTTATTTTTAAATAAAGGCTAGTATCATCGGTGTTTTAGCTGATAATATTTCGTAACTTGCGTGTTCAAGACGACACGGCAAAACGGTTAACGCCGTAGGATCGGGTGTAAATTGTTCACGGAATAAACAATGTAATCTAGCTAGAAACGAAGCTTCCATGATTGCCCTCTCGCCGACACCCATCCACCCAGTGCTATCCCCCTCTGCACTGCCTTGACTTGCTGAATCAGGGCTGTAGCTAGCAGTTGGAGCATGTCCAGCCCCGGAGTGCACGGGACAAGCTGGCTGTGCAAATCCCAACTTTTGATCAGTCAGCTGCTGCTATGGCCTTCCGTGAGCGCGCATATCCCCCCTCCCTCCAGCTCTGCCTCGCTCTCTGCCAGCTCCCTCAGGAAACTAGGCAGGAGCTGCTGTTAGCAGAAGCGGCGGCGGCTGGCTGCCTCCGCCAACGCAGACCGAGACACGCTGTACCGTGGGAGTTCAGTCAGCCGTCGAGTATCGCCAACGGGAATGTTTCATTACCCAGTTAGATGGGGGGGGGTAGGTGGAGAAACGGGGTGGGTTGCGCTGGGGAAGCTGATGTCATTAGCGGGGGGGTGGGTGTGTGCGAGTGCATCAGCAGCCAGGTCACATGCTAGGTGGGTCGGCGATGCAGATGGGGATGCATGGCAGTCGCACCGGGCACAGTCGCAGCAGGTTAGCACCTTGACCACCTAGGAACGGTTGCCAGCGCACCACTGTTCATTTGTTTCCACGACTTGTTTTTGAATGAGGAAAAGCCGTGTTTTTATCTCAACACCCCCCCCCCCCTCTCCTATGTAGCTTCACTTCGGGCAGATTCGGGGTGCCTAACTGCTCTGGCTTTCTCTCCTCGTTCGTCAACAGACCGGCAAGAATCGGAGCTGGCTGCAGTCGGCAGCAGGATGCTCTTCCCCAGCAGCGGTGGACCTCACCAGGAGGGGTCCTCCCGGGGCCTACCCGACGTCAACGACCTGGGCCTGGGCCTCCAGTCCCTCAACCTGTCCGACTGGGAGCGTCCCTGGAGCAGCCACGACACCGACACCAACGCCTCCCAGGCACATGCCAGCTCTTCCTCCGGTGAGTGCGTTGTGGTGAATTCGGAATGTTCTCCCTTCAACATTCTCTTCCCCTCTTTAACAAAGGCTTCGACTGTCCTGCTCGTCGTACTGTGCGGTACCACACACTCCGATGTGCTTTTTAGAGTATCTGATGGCTTGATAGTTCATATTTTGTATCGTGAATTAGGTTCATTGTCGAGTTGAGGCAACAACACAACTAGCTGTGTAGATTTGAGACAGTGGTGTGTTGTCAGTATTGTGACTTAAATTCAGACGTTGGATCAGTGTTCTCTGGTTCAGCCAGTGTGGAAGTATTTAAAATATTTGATACCGTTGAGCTATTACGTCGGTAGGTTTGGAGCGGCTTCATCGGGCTGTGTCCTTGTAGAGAATGATGTGGCAGTTTTGCTGCTGTGCTGCATCTCTGCCCTGCCAAGTATTGTGTGAACCTGCTATTTATATCTTAACCCGGCCTAAACCTTTCCACGAACTAGCTTTTCCTTGTTCAATGGGGTCCCAACTTATTGGCTTGCTATATAATACATTTTTGTATTGACGAATTGTGGGTGCTTGTGTAAACTGCATCTCTATTCAGTAGTTTGTCCTGGCCTGTCTTTGCTTTTACAACATTCCCCTGCCGCCACAGTCTCCCCCGGCCTTTTTGCTTTCTACTGACCCAGTTGCATCACAACACATCCATAGTCTCAGACAACCTCATTACAGGCATTGCCCTAAATGGCGCTTCTAAAACAGGCTGGTACATCTAGTGATTTTCTGGTCGTTTAATATTCAACTCACTGGGACGGTTGGAGGCCCGTGGCATGGTTGCCTGCTGATCCGGTCTGCGCGGTCCGAACCTGGTACTTCCTCATAGTTGGAGATCACCGGTTTGGCTAAATCGGTGTCTTCACGTGGACTCTATGCAGTAATGTGTTTTAAAATGGCTGCACTTTGAGAATCATGTGAAAAGTGGACCTTTTTTTTTAAACAGTTATTCACAGTGGCTCAGACATCAAAAGTAAATATCCGGTAATCACTGTGCTCTCACCATATTGTCATGTACGTTGAAAGTAGATCGTTCAGCATAACGTGGGTTCCCTTACGGAAAGGCGTCAAGCTGGTCTTTAAATGCGAGCCCCCAATGGGTCTCTTTGTATCGCCAGTGCTGGGTATGCTGAGCAGTCCACTGGGCCAGATCTTGGGCAAGCCCCTGGGGTACCACCCGTCCAGCGAACCCATGGGCACGGCCGCAGACTTCCTGGAGAAGTTCCCGGGGATGGCTCGCATGAGCAGCAGGTTGGACACGCGCTCCTTCCTGGACTCGCGTTCCAGCAGCCCTGTGGACTCTGACACCAGCGGGTTCAGCTCTGGATCGGACCACCTTTCCGATCTTCTTGTAAGTGACTGTAAGGGGCTGGGGGGGGGGGGGGCTTTTTTACTGTCCTCATCACATCGAACATCCTGTGCCTTTTTTACTGACCTGCGGAAATGTCTCCGGTCAAACCCCTCCATTCTTTTACCAGTCCTCCCTCCGGATCTCCCCCCCGCTGCCGTTCCTCATGTCCAGCATGCAGAAGGACTCCCTGAGGCTGGGCTCTCTGAGCTCCAGGCTGGACTACCAGGACCCTGGTTCCCCTCTCACCCCCCCGCCCAGTGCCTCCAGCCCTAGCATGGCCCTCTCCCGACGCTGGCCCGGGGCCTCCATGTGGCCCAGCCTTGACCTGCTGGAGACGCCGGACGATCCCTTCAGCATTGAGAGAGAGGCCCGTCTGCACAGACAGGCGGCCGGTACGGGGAGACATCATACAGCTTTTTTATTGTTTCTGTTTCTCTGTTAGCGCATTCTGTTAACCAGCCCTGTTGTCCATCGCTTCAGCTGTCAACGAGGCCTCCTTCACCTGGAGCGGTCAGTTGCCTCCCCGAAGCAACAAGAACCCTCTGTACTCCTACAAGGTCTTCCTGGGGGGAGTGCCCTGGGACATCACTGAAGGTATGGCTTGGCTATTTCAGTGGTTTAGGTGAGTCTCGGGAAAGGTAAATCGACCGACCCCGTTTAACTGGCTTTGGACACCTCCTCTGACCCCACTTTTCCGTCTCTCCAGCTGGCCTGATCAACACGTTCAGCGGCTACGGCCCTCTGAGCGTGGAGTGGCCTGGTAAGGATGGAAAGCATCCCAGATGCCCTCCCAAAGGTAATATGCCCAAAGGTAATGAAAGACTGGTAGGATGTTAACCTCCCTCATGGTTCTAAGGTGGCACAGTGGTGGGCACGGGGTGGGGGGGGTGGGTAGTGGAACTCGGTGCGTTTAGAACCATTGACAAACACAACCTATTCCAGCACTGGTATATTTACTCTGTAGGGTATGACATTATGGTGTGTGACTGATATACCACAGCTAAGCGATGTTCCGCAGGACCCTGCGTTTAGCCGTGGTATATCGGTAAATCCCCAGAGGGGCCTTTATTCTTTTACTGATGGAATTACAGCAGTATTAAGTGACGTGGTGTCGTACCCGTGTAATTCAGTCTCATGCCACAGCTGTCAGCCAATCAGCATTCAAAGCACCAGGTTCATAGCCATGTAATGTTAGTAGGTTTTGAGAATGCCGTTTTACCACAGAGGTCAGTGTGCATTCATTGATTATGGACTCGCTAACGAACAAGCGACATGTCACGGTTGTGGTTTGAGAGTAGAAATATTAATTCAGTCTTCACCGGACTTGTTTAAGCTTCACGTGCTCTGCCTTAGGCTACGTCTACCTGGTGTTCGAGAATGAGAAGTCCGTTCGGGCGCTGCTCCAGGCCTGCACCCAGGACCTGCTCCACCCTGAGGAGAACGGGGAGTATTACTTCAAGATGTCCAGTCGCAGGATGCGCTGCAAGGACGTGGGTGACCGCGTCCTCGGGTGGACTTCTGGTTACGCTGTGGGCGAGAGCGTGACCCTTGAACTTACGGGCTTCTCTCTGATCACACAGGTGCAGGTGATCCCCTGGGTGATCTCGGACAGTAACTACGTGCGTTGCCCCTCCCAGCGCCTGGACCCCAGCAAGACCGTGTTTGTGGGCGCCCTCCACGGCATGCTGAATGCGGAGGCCCTGGCTAGCATCATGAATGACCTGTTCGGTGGCGTGATGTATGCTGGGATTGACACCGACAAACACAAGTACCCCATAGGTCAGAGGGCTTGACTACTTCTGAGAAACTGCAGACCACTAGCACTGGTGACGGAGGGATTTCATTGGCTCTAGCTCTTTTGGCTAATGTGCTTGAGGCGTGTTCTGTAACGGTTTGAAATGCAGCCGGCAACAGGGTGGAATGTATATTAAAGCGGCGCATTTTCTTGTTTTGGCCTGTGATCTATCCTGTAAGGCTTTCAAAGATGTCTGAACTGAGGCCTCTTTCAACAAGGCTTTTGACAAGAAGAAAATTAATGGGAGATTCCCTTCAATGTAATGTTGCCATATAATATACCGTCGACTGGAACTTCCACTTTTCAACATTGCTGACGGGGCTTGATTGAGATCAGTTGGAAAGATTTGCTTTTTATTCTGAAGGTAAGCAGTCGATCAATCTTTTCCCCTCAATCTCGTTTACAGGGTCTGGACGTGTCACCTTTAATAACCAGCGCAGCTACTTGAAGGCTGTGTGCGCAGCATTTGTTGAGATCAAAACTCCCAAGTTCACAAAGAAGGTAGTGTGTGATTTGGAGAGCAGCACTGCTATGCCTACTGTAACACGGCAGGGCTTCGGTCTGTTCTGGGATGCGTAAAGAATCGTAGTTTTGACCTCTTCTATATTGTTCTGATGCGTCCCCGTCTTAGGTTCAGATTGATCCCTATCTGGAAGACTCCATGTGCCAAGTCTGCAGCCGCCAACCTGGGCCCTTCTTCTGCCGGGACCAGGTGGGTTAAAATGCCGGTTTGGTGTCGCTACGAATCCTCCGTTGTTCCTCCTGAGCCGCCTTCCCCCAGCGCTACATGCCGGGTGTAAACTCGCGTACGGCCTTTTTGAAAAGTTTCTCGTGTGACAAGTGAATGTTTGAGACCCCCGTCTCGGCTGTTCTCCCCCCTCCAGGCCTGCTTCAAGTACTACTGCCGCTCCTGCTGGCACTGGCAGCACTCCATGGACATCCTGAGCAACCACCGGCCGCTGATGCGCAACCAGAAGAACCGGGACTCCAGCTAGAGCTGGGGGGGTCGCGCTCGGTGAGAGGGAACGCAGAGGGGTGGAGAGCCCCGTTCCTCACGGCCAAGGCCACAGGGCAGGAGCCCGCAGAGCACGAGTGTCCAGCTGCCCCCCCCCCCTCACACACACACACACCGTGGAGGGAGGGGGGGGTGTGAAGGCACTCCCACCAGGGCTGGGGAGATACAATGTAAAGAAGTTCACTATTGCACTTGCTACTCTTTTTGCTGTTTACTTGTACACAATGGCACTTTGCACCGTGACCTTGATGGGATGGACATGGCCCCCCCAACCCAACCCCCCCCCCCCGTCCCACACACACACACTTCCTTATGCAGTTTCCCAGATTTGTGGCCAGACGAGATGACTCGGGCCGAGGTTCAGAAGAAGTTTGAGAATGCCTTGAGTTTATTTTTTCCCCTCGTTTAATTTTTTTGATTTGTTTTACATGCGTTGCGTAGCGCGAGCGATCATCAAGTCATTGCCGTTCGCCGGCAGATACCATACAGTGCCTTTATCCCACCCTTCCCCTCATCACAGTTGGCTGACTGTTTTTCCTGGGCAAGCCAGCTGGTGTATTTTTTTTTTTTCTTTTTTACTTTGGAAGATGAGTTGGGCTTCATTTAACCAGTCGCATTTCAAACATTTTTACGCAGTTTTTTACTAATTTGTACACAAACGGTTTTAAGTCATGACATGGACATTTTGAACAGAATTATACCTGGCGGCTTTTTAATTACTTTCCTCCCCTCTTTTTTTTCTTTTTTTTTTTTCTCCACCCCTCCCTCCCTCCCCGAGTATGTCTGGGGCAGTTTGTTTTCTTTCTCCCTGCCAATGTCTTACTGAATGGGCACGAAGGTGTTGAAGCTTTGCTTGTGTCCAGTTCATGTAACCACTGCTGGACACAGCTTCAACTGGGTTTCCGTCACGTTCTTCCAATCAATTGGATGAGCATTTACTGAGACTGGAACGGGCATTGACATACTGATTGTTCATAGTTTTATTGTTGCACTTTTTTAATTTGCACTTTAGGAGAGGGTGTTGGTGTTTTTTAATCACGTTTTTTGTACTTCAGCAGAGGGGTGGGTGTTGTCTCGGGCACTGAGCCCAGGTACGGACAGCTTTCCTGCTGAATGTAGAACGTCCACATTGATAACATTTTTCAAGAGCTTGAGTAGACCAATCGCAGCGATCCCTCTGCTTTCTTAGCCTGTTACCCTGTCCCAGTTTGCTATATACATGCATTGAGTTGTGTGCCGAAGATGGTCTTTTTTTTTTTCTTCAAATCAACATGCTAAGCTTGTCGTAGTCCAGCTGCTTTTTAGATTTTTGAAAGTCTACCTCATCGTGGTCTGCCAAGTTTGCTGCTACTTCCTGATGTGGATTATGTTCTGAACGGGCACAATAAAAAGGGTTTAAGCATTATTTGTGTGGTCGGCTGCTTGTTTTACTTTACTGAAAAATATGCTATGTTAGGAGCTTGTTTCAGACTACTACAGTGTAATTGGGTGAGAAGGCATGAACAACCCTGAAATGCCATGTAGTGTTTAACTATTCAGCCTCAAATGGACTATAGCCCTAGTTTATGCAGCGCTAATTTGTCTTTGGACGATGTGCCCACTTCAGATATACCAGATTAAAACTCATTGTCATCTGAGCTTCCTAACAAACGGGAGGTAATGCATGTATGGTCTGCATTTGTTGAAAGTAGACTGATTTCAAACGGTGAA
The DNA here is from genome assembly GCA_016801125.1 of Novumbra hubbsi. Taxonomy (NCBI): domain Eukaryota; kingdom Metazoa; phylum Chordata; class Actinopteri; order Esociformes; family Umbridae; genus Novumbra; species Novumbra hubbsi. Next base: position 2,124 of record JACXGK010003230.1, on the reverse strand, counting down.
GAATTCACACTAACAATGTGGATGACTGGTGAAATTAAATCTCATTAATTTGCATGTGTGTCTGGGGAGAAATGAAGTGGTTGGATAAAAGGGTCTTCATCCAACTTAAGATGTGTTTAATTGACACCAGAGCAGAATCTGACAGCATTCAAATTTTGCGTCTGCTGTGTTGTCACTGTTCTTAGCCCTGTAAACGTTTTAAAAGTGATTTGTTCATAAAGTTGCCTATTCCTGGAGCTTGTTTAAGCCTCGTTGCTAAATTGGTGGCCCATAACATGTCAAGAAAAAATGTATTTTATAGTTCAAGTTAGTTAGTATCTTGTTTTGTGTATTTTTAATAATTACGTTAGTTTGCAACAAGCAGGAGAACTTGGTACACACAAGAGCCAGGTCTCAAGTTCACACCGGGTCCTTAGCTGGCAATTATTTTTGAGAAACCTGTTTCACTGCGGCTTTCAGTTCATTTATACAACAACCCATCCCATTAATGTCAAACCCGTGTACCCTATACAGTTCATGATATTTGCAAACAAATCCCTGTTCAATTCACCAGAATTAACAATAGTCGTTCAGGTTTGAATAAAACGCATTCGTATGCTACAGATTGTAACAATGCTGGATGGAAGTATTACTTAATGGGTATGGCTGGCAAAACTGTTGAGACTAATCTGACCGTGGGCAGCATTTCAGCGTTCACAGACTCCATACACGGTTAACACTCACTGACCAATTTAGAACTGTCTCATGCTGCAGGTGCTTTAACGTGGGATCAGATTGTATCTCTGTAGGTTCAACGAGATACTGCATAGTGTGACCTTGCAAAACATAAGACGGCTACAGTAACTCCTTCTCATTCTTTATTGACAGAGACAAGTGACACTCTCTAGACTCCTCTGGGGTTTTTGAAGTTCATTCCTACAGCAGGCTGGGTCACCTGCAGGTTTGACAGGCCGCCGAAGTCCTAGCAGAGAAAAGAAGGGAGGATTAGTCACTCAACAGATGTCTGTATCAAGTTCACAATTGGCTTACTGAGATTCACCGCCGGGAGGTAAGCTTGTTTGACCGGTAAAAGTTTAGTGTCTGTTTATTCCAAACATTGAGTTCAGTGACCTAACGGAATCACAGCGCAGGGAGAGCTTAGAAAATGCATTTTAATTGGTTCTGATTTACTTGCCATTTGCATTTTGGAAGTTAACATGACAGTTCGATTAATCAGTTAAATTTCAAATGTGTATTTCCAACCTGAACATCTGTTATCAACACCTCTTGCAGACATCAAAACACCAGTGCAGCACCAAAACAAGTAACAATGCTTCACAGTACCAGTAAGCAAAGGGAACTGTGCCTTTTTTTATTACAGTAGTCTAGAGGTATCTTTTATTACACAAGTGAGAAAGTTATCTGTAATGGTAACGCGCACTATAATTTACAATGATGATCAGCTGACCAAAAGTGACGGACAGTGGGCACACTAGATCAGGTCCATCTCATGCACACTAGCTAGCACTTGCTAGCAAACACCTTATCCGATAATTTGTGTCTTTATATAAAAATGCCGGTGTGCAAAAACATTTTCATGGATATTTAAACAGTTAATATGGAACCACGTTCATTGACCTTCATTCCAAATTCCATGACTGTCACAGGCCTGATTTAATACACAAGTGGATTACATTTCTTCAACGCATAACCTCCACCACATCAGGATGCCAGGTTTCAAGCATGCCAAGTAATGTTTCAGTGCTCTGACAGATAATGATCACATTATCCTTTAGGTTGCCACCATTTGGTGCGGTCTAGACCTCGCAGGGGCAGTAAATCAGATTTCATAGTAAACCATATCATGAATTAACTGTAGCATATGCCAGTATGATTCCAAAGTAAAACTTTGAATATGTTTTTATGGTCTGAAGTAACCAGTAGAACAGGGGTGGGCAAACTACGGCCCGAGGGCCAAATGCGGCCCGCGAGGCAGTTCCATCTGGCCCGCGGAAGGTAATACAATGTTTTTGAGGGGAATTAAAAAACAACTCACCAGCCCATTCTTATATATCTGAGTCAGAATTGAAACTATTTACACATCATAAGGGATGTACTGTACATATGTACTGTATGTTTTAACTT